>LR539864.1:528563-567639 GCA_900536315.3 Caenorhabditis becei | reverse complement strand
CCTTTCTTCTCTGGAAGCTAAGCTTTCTTGCTTAGACTATCCACAGCGACTTCCGTGTCGCCTTAACAGTACGTTCTGCTGACTGGCACCTCGTGTGCCAGTCAGCGGAACGTACTGTTAAGGTTCACCTCCCCACTCCATGGATCCGACGGACAACTACAACAACGTCATGGCTCGACAAGAAGGAAGATGACAATTTGAACTATGTAAATCAATAAATGAATTTTTTCATCATTTTGAAAATTAAACCTTTTTTTCCCAATTTTCAAATTTTCTATTCAATAAACTAGAAAATCCTTTTTTTTTTAAATTCAATGTTTGTGTAATTTTCAAATTTCCCGCTCACCTTCAAATACTCATGCAACATATTCTTATCATTGGCGGTCCTCACGAATCCATCCACAATCATCAGAATCAACCGATCCGAATATTGCCTCTCCAACTCCTCATTTTTCATCTGACACAGCCATCCCATCACGTGATTGAACATCTGAAGACACGGATACTGAGCGGAGAGCGCGACGAGTTGGAACATCACGGAGACACGGTATTCGTGAAGGATCGCATCCTCGGCACGGCCCAGGAAGATGGCTTCGAAGTACGAGTAGCGGTGACCGTCGTCGACACGTTCCTGTAGCCATTTTGGGGATATATGAGGGAGTTTTGAAAAATAAACTTGCAATTTATTTGATTTTCTTCAAAAAATTGAGCAAAAATTAGAAAACAATTTTTTTGAAAAAATTGAAAAAAAAAATCCTGAAACCATTTTGGGGATTTTTTGGAAATTTTCGAAGTAGATTTTTGATTTATTTTATTTTTACAGATTTTTCTGAAAACATTGATTTTTTTGTTGGAAAAAATTTTGAAAAAGATTCTCAATTTTTCTGATTTTTCAAAAAGTTTGACTTTTAAAAAAATTATCAAAAAATTTAAAAATCAATTTTTTGAGGAAAAATCAGATTTTAAAAAAATTTTCATTTTTTTCTTGCAATTTTAATTTTGATTTTTTCAAAAATTTCTGTTATAGTTTTATTGCTTCTTCTGCCTTTTTCTTAATTTTCTAGCGAAAAAATCACATTTTTCAATCAATTTCCATCAATTTTCCCGCAAAACCCATAAAAAATTCTGGGAATTTTCAGGAATTTTTTTGAGAATAAATTTATCAATTTATTTTTTTTTTCACAGAAAATGGGGTTGTGAAAAATTTGAATCAATTTAAAAATTGAAAAAAATTTTAAAAAAATTGAGGAAAAAATTGAAAATTAGTTTTTTTTTGAAAAAAAATTTTTTTATTTATTTATTTTCTGTTTCGTTTTTTTAAAATTCATCTTCCAGTTTCATTGATTTTTCTGTATTTTCTTGATTTTTCTAGCGAAAAATCCCATGTTTCCCTCATTTTCCCCCAAAACCAACCAAAAAGAACTGCGCCAACACACGGCACATTTGCAATTGCTGAATCGGGTTCATTTTGGTCCTCCGATCCGATTGAATCAGGAAAAGATCCTTATCAAGCATCGCCTGAACTTCGGGCTTCTCAGCCAACGCAGATCCTCGGGAACGGCTCATTTTTGACGTTTTTACCAGCTGAAAACGGAAATTTTATAATTTTATGCTTTTTATTGATTTTTGCCAATTTACCTGCGCAAGTGTGCTTTTCCATTGATCCAACAACGCAGTGTTCGGCGAAACTGGCACTTGGGCCGGTGGCGACGTGTTTCGAGACGGTCCAGCCGATCCAGTGGGTGTTTCGGCGGCTGATGTGGACATTTTTGGTGGGAAACTGAAAAAAATAACTAATTTACAATTATTTTTATTTAATTTTGCAAGAAAAACAAGCCAAAAAGCGAGAAAATCGAGAAAAATTGAAGGAAAATGAGTTGAAAAAAATAAAATTTGGTTTCGGCGCCAATGATGCAATCGCGCTCCACTGCACAAATAAAATGGCGCCAACTTTGAATTTTGAAGGGATTTTCGCATTTTCGTTGATTTTTCATGAAAAACTCGATTTTTCGGGGCTATTTCGCAACAAATTGGTTTATAAAACATTTATTTATACTATTAAGCTGATAAAAATTAAAAATCACAACCCGCTTCGTTTCACCACGTCATCTACCCGTTTTCTCAATTCCTTCTCGAATTTATCCAAACTTTTATCATCTATCACATCAAATTCCAACTTGTGGCACTCTTTTCGTGATTCCCATGGACATTCCGATTTGTAGTGCAATTTTAGGGCATCTGATGCTGGGAAATATTGCGATTTGGCGACTGAAGGGGAGAGTTTGTGAAGGGCAAAGTGATTGAAGACAGTGGCCACTGTTTGGGTGCTGAAAACTGATAAGATAATTTTTATCACTTTGAAAAAAATTGTTTCTAATAGAAAAAAATGTCTAAATTATTTTTGCTATTGAACAAAAATCATGAAAAAATTTTTGAAGCTATGAAAAAAATCGCTGAAAAAAACTAGGTCAAAAATTGGTCAAGAATCTTTGACTTGATTGATAACTGATAAGATAATTTTTTATCACTTTGAAATAAATTTTTTCAGATAAATGAAGATGTCTAAAATACTTGTGCTGTTAAACAATTTTCATGAAAAATTTTTTGAAGCTATGAAAAAAATCGCTAAAAGAACAAAAGAGCTAAACACGGGCCCTAGACTAACTTTGACTTGATTGATAACTGATAAGAGAATTTTTATTATTTTCAAATAAATTTTTTCAAATAGATAAAAATGTTTAAAACAAAATTGTAGTTAAACAAATTTCATGAAAAATTTTTCGAAGCCATGAAAAAAATCACTGAAAAAAACCGTACCTGCTAAAACTCTTCCCGTACTCCCCATTTGGACTTGTCTTTTTCGAACGCTTTCTATTTGAGATCATGTACTGATAAGGTGATATGATAGTGAAATTTGACTGGAATTTGAATACATTTCGGCTAGAAATCGAGCTCAGTCTCTGTCCTTTTCTGTTTTTCTCGAAATTTCGCAATAAATCCGCTAAAAATCAAATATCGATTTTTGGAGGATATTGTTGCTTACTGTAGTTATCAAATCTAACCGGCACAATCACTTCATCGATATCAATGATAAGAACATATCGATGAGTATGAATATGTCTGTAGAAGCAATCATTATAGGGAATCAGCTCGTGACGCCTTTTTTGCGGTCGGTTATTTTTGAAAAATTGACTCCGATCAGTTGGATTAGTGGGGTTGCCACTGGGAAGTGATAAGGTAATCACTTCTAGTTTCTTATCAGTCTGATAAAATTTTAGCATTTTTTGGGTGTTATCAGTTAGGTAAAAAGTGTATAGGGATACTGTATCTGCTCCGAATAAGTATTGCATTTCTAGCCATTCGAGTAGGCGACCGGAGATGTCGTTCTGAAGGAAAAAAATGAAAATTATTTTTGAATAAAAAAATTTATTTTTAAAAATACAATCATAATTCAAATTCAAAATTTTTTTCAAAATTCTTCAATTTTTAGAAAAAAAATCTGAAAATTTTGGAAAAATTGAAAAAAATTGATAAAAAATCGAAAAAAAAATTTTTTTCTAATTTTTGATTTTTCTAAATTTTTTTTAAAAATTTTTTTCCCGAATTCTAGTATTTTTCCCAAAATTTTTAAAATGTTTATAGATCAGAAAAAAATTAAAAAAAAATTTTTTTTGGAAAAATTTCAAAAATTTTTTTTCGAATTTTTACACTTTTCTGAAATTTTTAAATTTTTTTAATTTTTTTAAATTCTAGTATTTTTCCAATTGAAACAATTCCAGATTAATAATTTTTTTTAAATTTTCAGAAATTTAAAAAAAAATTGAAAACAATTTTCAAAATTTCAAAAAAATTTTTTTTTTAATTTCTCAATTTTTTCAAAATTTTTCAAAATTTTCTCCAATTTCTACAATAATTTATAAAATTTAAAAAATTTAAATTTTTTTTAGATTTATTGAAAAATGTAAAAAAAATTTTTTTCCAATTTTCTGAATTTTTCTTTTTATCTCAAATTTTTTCAAAAATCTAAAATAAATTTTAAAAATTTAATGAAATATTTTCATTGGTAAAAAAATTTTTTTCAATTTTTTTTCAATTTCCGATTTTTTTTGAATTTTCAAAAAAATGCTGCTCTTTTCCATTTTTTTGATATCTTTATTTTATTTTTCATTTTTTATCACCAACCTGATAATCCAATCCTTTCACACAAACCACCACATCCTTTTTCTCCTCCTCCAATGGCTTCATCACAACTTCCATTCCAATTTTCACATTATGACACTTTTTCCTCGACAATGAAACAATCAATTCCTCCCCGTTATCAATCCTTTTTGATATCGGACAAGTGATAAGACTGGGTACTTGATAAGTGTCTCTGGGGTCCCAACCAGTCTGCCAAATTTCACGGATATAGGCTTTTACGGTGGAATATTTGGTGGTGGAGGCCGTGAAAATGTTACAGTAGAATGGAAAGGCCGAATTTTCAATTGAGTGATTTGAAACGACAAGGATCTGGAAAAAAAGAAAACTAGAGTTTGCATTAAAATTTTCAAATTCCCGAGCAGCAAAAACTAGAAAATTTGGATTTTCTAGCACTTGCGCGTCTGTTTCGGTGTATTCTGCAAACACCGCCACGACAAAATGCACACAAATGCGATTTTCTGTGCATTTTGGCGTGGCGGTGATTGCGGAATGCACTGAAACTCACGCGCAAGTTGGGGAAATTCAAATGCCAGAATTCAAAAATGAATTTTGCATTCAAAAATTTCAAATTGGCGCGCATGATATCTCGCAGCGAAAACTACAGTAAGATTCACAGTTTTCAGTGATTTTGAGGAAATTATTGATTTTTTCGTGTTTTTTAACGAGAAACAGTAGAAAAATGCAAATCTTGCTGTAGTTTTCGCTGTGAGATATCTTGCGCGCCAATTTGAAATTTTGAATGCAAACTTCAGTTTTAGGATTTTTTTTTAGTTTAAAAAATAAAAAAACAGATGTCAAAATCGAAATTTATACCAAAAAAACGCTGAAAAATCTTCTTTTTTTTAAAATTATGTCATTTCCCAGATTTATCAGCCATTTTGGAATTTTTTTTGGGTTAAAACTTGAATTTAAATTTTTTCAAAAAATTGTTCATGTTATTAAGACCAAAAACTATTCCAAAAAAATCATTTCAAATTTTTCCCTTTTTCTCAAAATTTAAAAGATTCAAAATCCATCCAAAACCCCCTCACTTGAATAGCTAACCCATTTTGTAATTTTTTTCTATGCCAAATTTCAAATTTTAATTTTTCCAAGAATCTTCATATCTAATTGAAATTCAATCCTACCATGAAAAATTTTTTTAAAATTTTTCCTACCTCCCCAAAATTAAAAAAAAATTCAAAATTCATCCAAAACCCCTCGATTAATCGATTAAGCTGACCCATTTAGGAATTTTTTTTTCTGGCTCAAAACGCAAATTTGAATTTTCAAAAAAATTTTCAATCATAATTGGAATTAAAAACTATCTCAAAAAATTTATTTCAAAATTTTCCCTTTTTCTAAAAATTTTTCAAAATTCAAAAAAAATTCAAAATCCACCAAAAACCCTCCTTACTTGAACAGCCGAATTATCCGGGTACAATGAATTCTCCCTATCATCATAATAAGCCGAGAACACTTCAACTCCAGCCATTTTCAGCCAATTTTTTCCAGATTTCTCAACTTTTTCCGGTCGCTTCAAAAAACACCAATAATCTTCTAGAACATCATGTTTCTTCTCCACAACAGGTCTAGCAGGGGCTCTTTGCATTTGCATCAATTTCAGATATTCCGAAACAAAAATCTCGTTTTTATGAGCATCAAATGGATCTAATAGGTCATAATCGAGGTCCTGAAAAAATGAAATTAAATTAAAAAAATTTTAATATAGATGGGTCTCGCCACGAAAATTGTTTTCACGGGTTCTAGATAGGATTTTATCAATTTTTCTGATGAAAAAAGTTCAAAATCCGCTTTTTCAATCAATTCCAGCCAAATTTTAGCAGTTTAGGCCGATTTTTAGGTAAAAAGCCCTAAAATACTCAAAAATACATGTTTTTCACTGAAAACCGCTGAAAATAGCTGGAATTTGATAAGAAAATATAGAAATCGCTTGTTTTTACCCGATTTTTTCAGAAAAAGTGTCAAAATCTTGTCTAGAAGCCGTGTTCCAGTCAGAAACCATTTTCGTGGCAAGACCCATCAGGTGAATCGCCACGGGACGCTATAATTGATGGGTCTCGCCACGAAAATGATTTTTACGGCTTCTAGACAAGATTTTATCATTTTTTCTGATAAAAATGGTTAAAAATACGCTATTTCAATCATTTCCAGCCAAATTTCGGCATTTCTCACCAATTTTAGGCCAGAATACATGTTTTTCAGTGAAAATTGTTTGAAATCGCTGGAATTCATGTAATCTTACCCGTTTTTTTCAGAAAAAAAGACAAAACCATTTTCGTGGCGAGACCCAATACTCACTTTTTCATTTTCTTCCACCAAAAACTTGACAAAAGCTGAGAAAAACCAGAAAATGACAAAAATCGAAGCACAGAGGAGTATTGCTCTTCGTACCGCCCATCGGAATCGCATTTTTCAATTTCCATATGGTTTATGTGAAAAGTTGGTTTAGGGGGAACATGAGAATGAAGAAAATGTGTCCTTGAACGGTAAAAGTGGGTCGAGAGAAGAGACGCAGACAGTTGGACGGATTTATGCAAAGTATAATATTGTTTTGGGGTGAACACCTGTTTTATATGAATTTTTGAGAAAATTCGAATAGAAAAAATGCAAAAACTATTTATGTACAGTAAGCTTTGCATTTTTTTCCGATTTTTTGAATAAATTTTCGATTTTTTCAAGTTACTGTAGTTTTCGCGAATTTTCGAAACGCGTGAGTTTCAATGCATTCCGCAATCACCGCCACGCCAAAATGCACTGAAAATCATGTTTGTGTGCATTTTGTCGTAGCGGTGTTTGCAGAATACACCGAAACAGACGCGCAAGTTCTAGAAATTCAAATCTTCTAGTTTTCGCTGCGAGATATCGTGCGCGGGAATTTGAAATTTTTAAAAAGCAAATTCTGGCTTTGAAAATTTTTCTTGAAATCTCTAAAAATTCAGAATTTTTTTTAATTTCAGAAAATTACCAATTTTTTGATTTTTGAAAAGGATTTTTTAATTTTATTTTTAAAAAATCCAATATTTGTCTATTTATTCAAAAATTTTCACTTAAAAAATGCTGAAAGTGATAGGACTTTTAATTTCAATTTTTTAGGCCATGTTTTCAAAAAATCACTATTATACCTACTTTTCGGAATTTTTTCTGTGTCAAAATTCAAATTCAAATTTTTTTCAAAAATTTTTTCCATCAACTAAGATCCAAAACTATCCCAAAAAATTTAATTCAAAATTTTCCCATTTTTTAAAAAATTTAAAAAATTCATCAAAAATTCTTACTTTTCAACAGCAGAATTTTTGGCCAGTATTTCAAGTGAAGCTTATCACTGTTATCACTATCAGTCAATTCCAGTCAATTTCAGCCTAAGCCCTTCTAAATTGAACTACTTTTTCAAGCCCAGTTAATCACTTTCACCTGTTCTAGTGAAAGTTGACTATAATTGTCCTAATCGTACTAATCCATTCACCGAACTTTCTGTCCGCATTGATTTTTGCTAATTTTCATCTCTTCCAAACCTAAATCCCATAATTGTCTTCTAAAATGGGTTACCGTACCCATTTTCCCCTAAAAATCAATAAATATCCCCTCAAATCCCCAGCTTCTCCCTATATTTTGTGTATTTGTCCATCTCCTGTCTGCTTCTCTGCACACTGCCACTCCTTGGTTTATAAACACTGTGAGATTGTCACGGAGAGGCAAAAAAGCGACGGATTGTGCTGATAGTTTGTTTTTAGGACTGGGGGCTGGGTTTTTGGTCGTTAACAAGCCTCAAAGAGCGATAAGGCAATTTTTTGGATGAGTTTTGGTTTTTGACTGATAACTCGAGAATTATCAGTGATAACGGGAAGTGATCAACTGGAAAGTTGTTCATTATTGAATTTCCTATCGATTGCTACCCTAACTTAACAAATTTTATCAATTTTCAAAAAAGTTATGATAAAAATAAAAATCAAAAATTTTTTTGAAAAAAATTTTTTTTTTCAAATTTTTAAATTTTCCTTTTTTCCCTAATTTTTTGTTGTAAGACCCATCACATCACTTTCCCCCTTCGTTTACCGGATCTCTCCCCCTAACCTATCGATATTTTCAAGTACCACCACCAGCACCGCTGGTATTTGCACCTGTCTAAGAAGAGGGGAATGAGAAAAAGCGCGAGTACTCGAAGTTGTCTTGTCTTTTCTTTTCGATACTTTATATCAGTACGGCTAGCCGAAACTACCCTTGAAAAATTGGAAAAATTGCAAAAATCCCGAAAAAATTCCATTTTTTCCCTATTTTTCCCAGTTTTTCACCTATATCTCGCTTATCACTACTCTTATCAGTAAGTGATCAACTGATAAAAGATGCAGAATTCAATTTCCTATCGATTGCTACCCCAACCCGATAGATTTTATCTATTTCGAAGCGAGTTATCGTCAAAAAACGCCTATGTCAATGTTTATTCAACAATCACATCACCATATGATTTGTTGTATCATATATCTTCGTTGTTTCTTGTTTCCCTAGGCTTAACCTGCTTTTTGAAGTGTGTAACAATTTTATTGATTTTTTTAGGACCCTAGAGGATTCTTATGGCTTTAGGGGTCCCAATTCCGTCCAGGTGTGTTCCCGATTTTTTGTTTCTCTGCGTCTCGTACTCTCTCGTCGCTCTCCGGTCACTTTTCAAAGTACACCATTGCGCACTGCCGCACCTTTGAGTATTTTTTGGGATTTTGTTGAATACTTTTTGTTATTTTTAGGCCTTGGATTTTGGAAAAATTGAAAACAAGATTGGGGTGGTGACAATGAGTCATAATGTAATTTTTTGAAAAATTGGGGAAAAATGGAAACATTTTTTCGGATTTTGAGTGAATAAGTCTGAATTTTTGCTGATTTTTTAGAATGGTTTGAACATTTTTGAAAAGCTAGAAAATTTTTGAAATTTTGAAAAATCAGAAAAAAAAATTCAAAAAATTTTTTTTTTTGATTTTTCAAATTTTCTGATTTTTTTTAGAGGATGAGATGTAATTTTCCAATTTTTACACATTTTCAAGATTTTTATGATCTTTAGAATAGCTGGAAAAATTTCTAGAATTTTTGAAAAATCAGAAAAAATTAAAAACAATTTTTTTTTCGAATTTTTCAAATTTTCTGCATTTTTCCGTTAAATAAGATAAATTTTTCAAATGTTCCAAATAAATTCACAAAATCTAATTTGCCAAGAAAATCGGAAATTTTCAAAAAAAAAATTGAAAAAAATTTTTTAAAGGAAATTTTGAATTTTTTCAAATTTTCTGCATTTTTCCGTAAAATAGGACGCATTTTTCAAAAAGAAAGTTCACCTGAATTTTACAAACAAATTTTTTCTCCATTTTTTCGTAAATCCCTGCACTTTCTTTCTTTCAAAATTTAAATTCCCTTTTTTCTGTAAAATCACTAAATTCCCATTCCATCCCAATTTTCCGTGCCAAATCCCAAAATCATTTTCCCCATTTATATTTCGCAATCTTTCCATCTTTTCGCGGATTCCCTTCTCTTCGGCCGTTCGTTTTCAAGTGGCTCAAGGCCCTCTTTTGTAATACAAACATTTTCTTTTTATTTTTCTCTTCTTGTTCAACACAAAAATGTTTCTCTTTTCCTTCTCTCTTGTTCTAGAAAAAAAAATAGAAACGAAAAATTGTTTTGTCTGTCCCAAAATTTTTCTATTTTCTATTTTCTATTTTTCTTTTGAAAATTGACATTATATCAATCGATAATTATTCCAAGATTAAAAAAGATTAAAATCATAATGATTTTCGCCAAGTTTTGCCTAGTTTTCACTGGCAAACAGGGGGTGTCTAAAACGAGGCAAATGTTGAGGCAAAGAAGAACAAGTTTGTGTCAGCTACATGTTCGAATCGTCCAGTTCTTCTTTTGAGGCGTTTATTCAGATGAAGAGACGAATTCTGAAGCTGAACAATGTCTTCAGCTTGTTTAGCCAAGTTTTTCGAGAAATTCTGAGATTTTGGTAGTTTTTGGCAGTTTTTCACAGATTTTATTGAATTTTTAGAGTTTCAAAGTTATTTTTCAAAATAAACTTTAAATTTTTGATCATTTTCCTGAAAAAAACAACAAAAAATTGAAAAAAAGGCAAATTTCCCAAAAATTCGCTCATTTTTCAAATCTACCGTATCCCAAAGACGCACGCCATCAAACTGTGCCGCGGGTCTCGCAACGAAATCCGCAATTTTGCTGAAAACTACGGTATTTTTCGAAAGTTAATTTTTTCAATTTTTCTCATTTTTCCTCCATTGCCGCTCATTTTCCTCGCTTTTTCTTGCTTTTTCTCCATTTTTCTTGTCAAAAATCCCTAAATCCTTCAATAAATTCCCATTTTCCGCATTGCCCGCCCATCTATCCCAATTCTCACCCAACAAATCAACGAAATAATAATAGGGGTCAGAACGCACCGCAAAAACACGGCGAAATGACCGCGAAACGAAGCGCCAAACTGTACATACGCAAATTATACGGCAATTAATTTTTTGTTCCGCTGTTTTGACGGCGGCAGTGGTGGAACACTAGGAAACCGAAAAAATGGGGAAAAATAGGGAAAAAACATATTTTTTCAAAAATTAAAATGAAAAAATCGATAGATTCCTCTCTAAATATTTAAATTATTCTAATTCTTAGCCTAATTCTCATCGAAATCCAATTCACCATTCACCACAGCCTCCACAGAATGTCTCAGAGAAAATCGGCGGGCCCGAATCGGCTAATCCGTCTCCTTTTCCGTCTATTTACATTTCGTTCCGTCCATTTTTCCGAAACGGCAATCTTGATGACCGTGATGATGATTTTTCTCATTTTCGCGCACCCCCACAAAAACCACCGACGGCGTGGAGGACTTTTGTCGGGAGAAGACATGAAAATGTCGGTCAGACCTTTACAAGGTTGATGTGAGTGTGACTTAGTCAAAGTTCACTAAAATCAGCCAAAATCTAGCGAAAATGTACAAAAAATAATCAAAAACAGCCAAATTCCGTAAAATTCCACAAAAACCAGACCTGCAAATTTCTCAACTTTCGCCATGCGCCTTTAAACTAGGGGTACTGTAGCTTTCAATTTTTTCCGCGAATTTTTCTGATTTTTCGCAGTTTTTGGCATGTTTTCACAGATTTTTCTCACTTTTAGAACAGAAATCAATAGAAAAATCTGAAGTAATGTAAAATTGCAAAATATCCAGGCTGAAACCTAAATAATAATCGAAAAATTGCATTTTTCCGATTTTCCCATTGTTTTTCTCAATTTTCTCATATTTTCACCCTTTTCTTGCTTTTTTCTCTTCAAATTCCTGAAGATCACCTTATTTTTCCTAAAAAATCCCATTTTCCAGACAAAAAGTGTGCGGGATTCAGGCACACGTGCACTAGGACCGCTCACTGATAACCCATCAGTCCTTATCACCGCCCAGTGAATGGACGAACACGTGCTCCGTTCCAGGACGGAGTCTATCAACAGGCGGTCCGTTCCACAAAGTTCTGGAATTTCGGGAAATGGAATTGGGACAAGAAGAGAGAATAATGTGCAGGTTTAAATTTTAATTTAAAAAATTGAAAAAAAATGAAAAAATCCTGTATTTGAAACATAATAAAAACCCTAAAATAAGCCCAAAGATTTCAAAAATTGAAAAAAAAAATTTTTTTCAATTTTTTTCTCTTTTTTTTCTGTTGAATTTTGAAAAAAGAGTCTTCAAATTTTATTAAAAATTGATTTTCATTGATTTTTCTCAATATCCTATTTATTTCTTTATTTTCCCATTCCAGAACACCCGAATAACGGCTCTTCTCGACGAAATGCGTCCCACAAGACACTCTACAAGCCATCTACCGCCTCGAAAAGCTCACACCACAAATTTGGTTGATTTGGCACAATTGTTAACGGGTGAGTGAGAAAGAGTGATAAATAATAATGAAAGTGATAAGGAAATAACGAAAATTACAAAAATCCAAAAAAAAAATTTTTCTCAAAAAATTTTCTGAAAAAAAATTTTTTTCTTTTCTCATTTTTCTTATTTTTTGCAAAGTTTTGTGCACTTTATCAATCATAAAAATAATGATTTTCCGAAAAAAAAATTTTTTTCGCAAAATCTTTGAAATTTTTTGAAAATTATTTTTTCTCTATTTTCCCATTTTTGGCCAATTTTTCAGAATTTTCCTTTAATTTTATGATTTTTAAAAAATAGGAAAATTTTATTTTAAAAAAAACTGGAAAAATTTCAAAATGAATAAAAATAAAATTTCGAAAATATTTAAATTTTCTTAAATAATTGTTTTTTCAGTTTTTCTAATTGTCACAATTTTTATCTGCCTTTTTTTGTTCAAATTTTTATTAATCAGAAAAAATTCAATTTTTCAAAAAAAAATTTTTTTTCCAATTTTTTCCTTTTTTCAAAAAATGAGTTATTGACTGTGAATTTTTTCCATTTTTTTTCTAATTTTTCCAAAAAATATGCTCAATTGTTGTAAATTGTAGCCATTTTCCCCATTTTCAGCCCGAAACGCAATCTACGGCTCATGGCAAGAGCGTCAGCCCCGTTCATACGGTGGCAGTCAACAACTGTCAACTTCATCAACTTCCAGTCTTTTGCTTCCGAAATATGATCAATTGTACTGTGATACGGATGGAAAAAGCGATTCGAGGCACACATTGGCGACAAGTGGAGTTCGGAGGGAATTGCCAGAATATGGGTTAGTGAAAAGGGAAATTTGAGAAAAATTGATGTTCACCAAAAAAAATTTCCAGAAAAATAATAGAAAATCTAGAAAATTCCAGGTTTGAAAACAACTTTATTTTCACAAAAAATGATTTTTAAAAAAATTTTTGCCAAAATTGAGATTTTCGAAAAATCGAAATTTGATAGTTTTTCTGAAAACTTCATCAGTTAGAAGAATAGAATAAATTTCCGGAAGTCGAGAATTTTTTTTTGAAAATCATAAATTAAAAAATTTTTAGGTACTAAAATTTTCAAATGAAAATTTTTTTGGAACATTTTGAAAAAATTCATTTTTTTGTGATTCCTCGAAACTACCTCAAAAGTTCCTCATTTCTTCCCCAAAAGTTCCCCAAAAACTCCGCAGAAATGAAGAAATTGCTTCACGTTTAGGCAGTTTTTGGGGAACTTTTGGGGAGGAAATGAGCAATTTTTGAGCAATTTTCGAGGAATCACAAAAAAAAGATTAAAAATCAGAAAAAAGTCAATTACAAACAAAACAAAAGACGTACCAATCAAAATAAAAAAATAAGAGTTTTCCAGTTTTTGTGTTCACTGATAATCACTAAAAACTAACCCTGGAATTTGAGAAAAAAAATTTCTGAAAATTTTGAAAAAAAATTTTTCGTTTTTTTTTCTGAATTTTACAATTTTTCAAAAATTGGATTTCTAAAAAAATCAATGTTCATTTTTTCGATTCTATTTTTTCCCCTATTTTCCCCTATTTTCACCCATTTTTCATCAATAATTCCTTCCAGAGTCCTCGCCAACCGTCCAATCTCCTCATGGAAGCTCACCTCCACAGATCCCCGTCCCGCCCAGGCTGGTTGGCTCAAAAACTCGCGACCATTGGCTCGCGGAGCCCTCTCCCCGGCCGCTTATTTCATGGAATTGGAGAATCGAAACGGAGCGAATTCGCCGATTGCCAGCGGATTGTCAGTGGTGGCGGTGCCGAATCGGGTTCAGATGAGAGCCGCTTCGGCGAGTGGGGTTAGTGATTAGGTGATAAGGAAAAGCGATCAACTGATAAGTTGAAGAGGAGCAAATTTGCCATCGATTGGTATTTTATAATTCAAAATTGAATCAAAAATGGATTTTTTAATAGCTTTTTTCAGTTAGGCTGATTTTTTTGGGGTAGAATTTTGGTATTTTAGTGATATGGTGATAAGGAGTGAAGATAGCAAAAAGTGATCAACTGATAAGTTAAAGAGGGGATAATTTGCAATTGATTGGTATTTCCAAATTCAAAATTAAAGGAAAATTAAACTTTTTACACTTGTTTGAAAATTTAACAGATTTTTTTAGGGTGAGGTTTGATTTTTCAGTGATAAGATGATAAGGAGTGGGGATAGGGAAAAGTGATCAACTGATAAGTTGTAGAGGAGCAAATTCCCTGTTGATTGATATTTTCTGATTCAAATTTAGAGTAAATATAGATTTTTTTCCGATTTTTCAAATATTAGGATGCTTTTTCTAGGTGAGGTTTGGTCTTTCAGTGATAAGGTGATAAGGAGTGGAGATAGGGAAAAGTGATCAATTGATAAGTTGTAGAGGAGATAATTTGCTATCGATTAGTATTTTTAAATCATATTTTTGAGAAAAAATAAATTTTTTATGATTTTTTGAAAAAAAGTTGAAAAAATTTTGACCAAAGAAACAATTTTTTTTCATTTTTTTTTTATTTTCAAATTTTTATTTTTTTTTGCAGACCACCCGAAACGCTGTCTCGTACACACCAGAATCCAGCAGGGCTCCAGAATCCGAAGCAGAACCGTCTGAAAATTCGCCGGGCTCGCCGGCAGAAGTGCTCCGACGGAACAGCTCCCGTCAGGCGAGCTTCATGGCCGCCATGCAGATTCATCCGCTTAGAGATTGTAACTGATAGTGATCTACTGATAACACTCATCAATCTATTTTTCAGCTCAAATTTATCAGGAAACCGAGCAGATGAAGGAGACGCCGATTCGGAGGTCCCGGGATCGAGAGGAGTCGATTAGGAGGAGGCAGAGCAGGTGAAAAATGTTTTTTAAATTTTGAATTTTTAAAAAATTTTCGGATTACTGTAGTTTAATTTTTCTGCGAGTAACCGACGCAAGATTGCAGAAAAAAAATTAAAAAAAATTTTTTTTCTAAAAAATCAATATTTCCCATTTTTAGCCGCAGCATGGGTCCAGACTTTAGCACACTGCGTTCAAGTGTTCCGGACAGCCTTTCCAGTGATAATCACGTTATCACCAAGCCAGAAGTCGTGTCGTCCACGAGAACTACAACGGAATCCTCGTCACAGGAGGACGAAAGTGGTGGGTTTTAGGAAAAATGAAAATTATTTTTAAAAAATCATTTTTTCAAAAAATTATAAAATTCGGAAAGTGCGCTCTAATGCGAAATTTAAAAAAATTGAAAATTTTAATTTTTTTTTAATTTGAAAAAAATGAATATTTTTGTAATTTGGAAAATGCGCTCCAATGAGAAATTGAAAAAATTTGAAAAATACAATTTTTTGGAAATTGGGAAATACGCTCTAATGCAAATTTCAAATTGAAAATAAAAATTTTTAAAAATTATTTAAATTGATAAAATTCACTGTTCGGAAGTGCGCTCCAATGCTAAAAATTATTTTTTTTCAAATTTCATTTTTTCTTGTCCCAAAAATTTTTCAAAAATAAAAAAACAATTCGGGAAGTGCGCTCTAATGTTAAATTAATTTTTTTCAATTTTTTTTTTAATTTTTAAATTTTCCCAAGTCCCCTTTCCATAAAATAACTCTCCTATCAGGCAACTCATGACATAAAAAATTCTCCCCGGCTGAAAAATAAAATATTCAAATCCTTGAATATTTATCTTTACACCTGTGTGGGGAATATGCAAATTCTCTCTCTTTCCGTTTCCCCCAATCCATCATATCGCCTTCCGAAAAATGCAAATGTGTGCAAGTGTCACTTTACAGCCTCCTAGTATGATGATATTGATGGAAATTGGAATTTTCATATTTTTTAGTACTGGAAAATGAGGAAAATTTGTTTTTTGAGCTGAAAAATCAATTTTTGGAGTTTTGATCGATAAAAAAATTCTTACAATTTTTTTCTAAAAATTGAAAACATTTTTTTCAAATTAAAAAATTTTTGAAAAAATGATTTTTAAAAATAAAAATAACACATTTAACCTGAAAAATTGAATTTTGAAGTTCTAATTGATAAAAATTTTTTAAATCAATTTTTTAGAAAATTTCAAAAAAATTTGGCTTCAGAAAACGTAAAATTTAGTTTTTTTTCCAATTTCCAAAAGTATTTTTATTTATTTGAAAATATTTCAATTAACCGAAAAATCACTAATTTTCTCACAAAAATGCCCCTATTTTTGCAAAAAATGGAAAAATTCAAATTTGGCAGATTTTTGAATTTTTGAATTTTTCTGTTTTTTTTCCAGTTTTTTTTGTTAAAAATTTGCAATTTTGGTCATTTTCTAGCGTTTTTTTTACAGTTCCCTGCTTTTCCCCCAAAAATCCCGCTTATCACTCTTATCAGCTCTCACAATCAGTGATCAGATTATCAAAGATTACCTATTCATTTTTATTTTTCATTTTTAGTCAATTTTGACCCATTTCCCCGTTTTCTAGCCTATTTTCTTTAATTTCCTACTATTTCCCCCAAAAATCCTGCTTATCAGTGGAGTTATCAGTGATCAGATCATCAAAGTTTACCAATTCCTCCTTTTTATTTATTTCGAGATTTCCTTCTCGGCCTCTCCAATTAGTAAACAGAGACACTCCTTCCCAACTCTAAAGATGCGTTCAACTGATAAAAGATAAAAGATGAGAGCCCCCCGGGGAGTGATAAGGATGAGAGGAGTTATCAGAGTGAGAAGAAGAAGAAGAAGACAGAAGCCTGGCGAGTGATAAGAAAAGACAACGAGAGAGAAAGGTGAACGAGCACAAGGGGGGCACACGTCAGTTGTCTTAATCGTCGTTTTGATGATGAGTCCCCCGTTTCTCTCTTCTTCTTCTTCACTTTTTTTTCGCCCCGTTTTTCGTTTTCGTTTGAGCCCATCTTTCACTTTCGTCCCACCGCCCCGCTGATGCTTTTTTCCGGGAGATGAACTTTTTTGAAAAATTGAGAAATTAAAAAAAAATTCTTTGTTTCTGGGTTTTTTTTGAGCTTGACAGGGTTTTTTTTTTGGAAAAATAGGAGATTTTACTTTTTTAAATATTTTTCTGGGTTATTGATTATATTGATTGGATTGATTAAAAGTAGGAAATTGGCTAGGAGAGACTTGAATTTTAGAAATTTGATTCAAATCGATTTTTGAGAAACCTTCACCTTTTTTTCTAAATACATGAGAATTTTCTAGAATTTTTTATTTTATTCTGAAATTTTTTTTGTTGGATTCTTGATTGATTTTGATCTTGTGAGACTTTCTCGAAATTTCTAAACAAAAATATGTAATTTTTAAAAAATTTCAAATTATTCCAATTGACTTGCTAATTTTTGATTTTTGAGATTGACCCTAAACTTAACAAAAATTTGAAAAAAAATTTCCCGATTATTGATTGATTTTGATTTTGTGAAACTTTCTCCAGATTTCCAGAAAAACTGAATTTTTAGAAAATAATATATTTTTTCTGAAAAAGACAATTTCCCCATTTTTTCCTCATTTTTTTGAGCTGGAATCTGAATTTTTGGAAAATTTGAATTTTTCCAAATTTCTCTAATTTTTTTCTGTAAAATTCTGAATTTTTCAAAATATTCTGGGAATTTTTAGATTTTTCTGAATTTTTTTCTGCGAAATTTTGCAAAAAATTGAAAATCATTTTTTTTTCTGGATTTTCTGACTTTTAGGCGATTTTTCTCAAAATCTAAGCATTCGATTCTGAAATTTCCGTTTTTTCTTCAATTTTCGCTTAAAATTCCCTTCTAGAACCATTTTTCACCTGATTTTTGAACACTCTCCCCACTAATCATCTCTATATCACTTCCCCTTTCCTTATCACAGTGATAAGCTATCTTTCATCAATCGGAAACACCAATTCTATCCCTTGTCCATTGCAAAAAATGGCCCAGATCCAAATACAGTATCCCTCCTTTCATCTCGTGTCCCGAATACAGTGTTTCTTTCAAAACTGATAACACTGATAAGACAAGAGATAAGAACCGGTTGGCATCAGTCCGTGTCGGTTTTTACACCTAGAAAAAGGAAAGAAATCGGTATGACCATCATAACGGAAAATTGGATTGGGGCCGCCCTTTGTGTGTGTGTTTGTCTCTGCTGAAGAATTGGTCGTTTGGAATAAGGAATCAGACAAACGATTCAGAAGTTGAAGTCTCAGAATCATATCAGTTTTCCTTATCAGTTGTTGGCTGTTTTAGTTGAATTTTAATTGGAATTTAACTGGAAATGTAGGTTTTTGGTGTTTTATGTAGGGAGTTATGGCTATTGTTGTTGAAGATTCTGAAATTCTGGAGATTCTGGGAATCTGAAGATTCTGTTGGATTCTGGGATTCTGAAGGTTTAGGATTCTAGGGATTCTGAATTTTCAGAAATGCTGATGTTTTGAGATTCTGGTGTTCTAGTTGGTTTCTGGGATTCTGAAAATTTTGAATTTTTTTTTGGATTCTGTTGGTTTCTAATAACTCTGAAATTTTTGAAATTCTGAAATTCTGAGGATTCTCTCAATTTTTGAGATTCTGGAATTCTGGAATTTTTGGATTCTGAGGATTCTGATTTTTTTCGCAATATTGATTTTTAGAAATTCTGAATTTTTTGAAATTCTGAAATCCTAAAGTTTCACGCAATTTTTGAAATTCTGGAAGTCTGGAGGATTCTGAAAAATTGGAATTTTGATTTTCAGATCTTCAAAAATTTTCTAATTATAATTTTTTTAACTTTTGAATTTTTTGAGAATTCTGAAATTCGTAAATTCAAAATGTTTGAAATTCTGACGATTTTTGCAAATTTCAAGATTTTCGGTTATGTTTTTCAAAAATTTATTTCTTTACTTTCAACAATTCTGACCTATCCGTGTACAAAGATTTACTAGACTTTTCTAATTTCCGGGAGAAAATTATAGCTGAAAATTAGATAAACCCCAAATAGTCAGAAGATTCTAAAAACGCGCCTAAAATCACCAGGAATCGTTTTTTTTTTTTCAAATTTCTGAATTTTATTTTATCTTTATTTTTCGAAATTTCACAATCTCAAATCCTTCTGGAAACATTTCCTAATTTTTTCCAGAAAATTCTGGGATTTTTCAATTTCACTTTATGTACAAATCCAATCCCTTCCAAACCCCCGTCATATTGTAATTATTAGCGATGATTTGTTGTTTCGCGTAGTGCGAAGGTGGTAGAATAGGAGGCAAGTGAGGCGGGGGACGAAAGGGGTTAATTGCCAGGGAATGGCCTTCGACCAATTCTCGAGAAGACGTGCTGTGTTCGTTTGCTTCCTCTTCTTCTTCTTTCGTTTCCTCCTCTTCACCTTCGTTTTGGGGGCGCCCCGGAAGGAAGAACTCGATGATGAGTGGCTTCGTTTGGCTGTGTAGTTGTTGAGCGGACTTTAGGCCGGATTTGGCTAGGTTTTGGTGGGTTTTGGCTTATTTTAGGGGAGATCTGACCAGAAACTAGCTCATTGCTTTTAGAGTTGTGAATTTTCCGGTTTTTTGGAGATTCTGAAGGTTTTCAGCCAGTTTTACAACTAGATGATGTTTTCCCTGTTGAATTGAGTAGTTCCTACAGGAAGTTCGTTTTGGTCAAATTCTGAGTTCTTACCCGGTTTTCTGGGGGGTTTTTTGAGGATTTTAGCCAGTTTTGTGGTAGTTTATAGCTGAATTTAGCGTTTTCTAATTAAAGTTAGTCTTGGTCCAATTTTGAAGTTTTCCTGATATTCTGGGCAGTTTTTGACGGTTTTTGGCCATTTTTTGATGATTTTTCCTCCAAATTTGAGTGTTTTCTGATAAAAGTCAGTTGTTATCTGATTCTGAAGTTTTCCCGGTTTTCTGGGGGGTTTCTGACTGATTTCCACCTGTTTTAGAAGAGTTTTCCTCCTGAATTGAGTGTTTTTCTGATATTGATTAGTTGTGGTTGTATTCTGGAACTTCTGGGAGATTTTTTGCTAATTTTCTTTGATTTTTCGTTAAATTATAACGGTCTTCTTGAAATTTACCCCTTTTGTTGCTAATTGAGAAGTTTCACTCATTTTTAGAGATTCGGACAGTTTTTCAGAGTTATCAGGAGACATTGGAGAGTTATAGTTCAGTTTTCCTGGAAGTTCACTGTATTTTAGTCATAACAGTGTTTTTCCGTGAGATTTTGGGTTTTCTGAATCCTCATGCGGTTTTTTTTTCAGTACTCTGAAGGTTTCTTACCTGTTGTTCAAGCTTTCTGTACTGAATAATGAATTTTTTGAATTTTTATGAATTCAGGTGACTCAGAGATTCTTCCTAGTTATTTGAGCCAATTTTAGAGTTTTCTTAAAATTTTTCCGAAAAAGACGAACTCTTCTAGAGCTCCGGAAGGCTTCTTATTGAATTACCCAGCTAACTTGGCTTTTTCGGCTAATTTTTCAAGTGTTTTGTGGAAAAGTTGGGTTTGTTCCCTTTCTTCTAGAAAATTCCTTCGAATTCTTTAGTTTATCGATTTTTTATTGGTTCCTCAAGTGATTCTGATCTTGAAGCTTGATAGGGTTATTTTTGGTGATTTTTTCTAGGAATTTTGTGCACATGTGCTGAAAATTTGAAAATCAATCTTATCCAATTTTTTATCAAGTTTATAAAATTATCACCTGCCGTTTTGAAAGAGAAAAATGAAAAAAAATGACTCACCAGCAAAAATTACCTTGTCCAAGTCACAAAAAGGTGTGATTTCACAATATTTACTCTTTTTCACCATTTTTGTGCCATTTTTCTGAAAAAAAGGTCCGAATTATTGATTTTCATGATCGCACCTGTGAAATTGACAAATTTAGCCTTGAGAAAGACAAATTTTAAGAAAAATAACTGAAAATCCCGACTTTGAGCTGATTTAGGTGATAAATCCACAAATTCCTCATTTTTCCCCTATTTTGTCTGAGAATTTGGTTTCCAATTAATGATCTTTCAATTTCTATGAATCCAAATGACAAATTTAGCCCTAAACTTTGAAAAATACGGTTTTTGGCTGATTTAGCGTATAAATCTTCAAATTTCCCCTTTTTTTCCCTATTTTTGTCTCAAAAATCTGTATTTTTCCCTCCTTTTCCAATTTTCCGTCCATTTTCTAGTTTCCCGATCGGTTTACGAACTGTACTAGTGGAAAATGGGAAAGTTTCATTTCGTTCCCTCGTTTTCGGCACTATTCCTCTTCGTTTTCCGACAAAGAAGAACTGAACACTTGGAGAGAATCGTCTTCTTCTTCTTCTTCTTTCCGTCTTCTACTTGTCGCCGTTTTCTTCCAAATGGTCGGTTCCCCTTCTTCTTGTCGAAACGCTCCCCCTCGCCCCAGGAAACGAGAGATTCGGGGCGCCGTGTTGACCTGTTGGAGGTGCGAAAGTGCGAAACGAAAGAAACGAAATGATGCGCTGGCCACACACCGCTAAACGATCGGTGCTAAACTCCCCTCACTCTCAAATTGATGTTTTTCTGATTTTTTAGGATTTTTCTGGTGATTTTTAGACCTTTGTAGAGGTAATTTTGAGGGAAATTGAGTGAATTCAGGCTAGATTTTGAAAAAAATTGGTTTTTTATTTTTTGGATTTTTTGGGATTTTTCTGGTGATTTTTAGGCATTTTTAGAGGTATTTTTGACGAAAATTGAGTCGTTTCAGGCTAGAATTTGAAAAATTGATTTTAGTTTTATTTTCTAATTTTTTCTAATTTTTTAGACCTTTTTTGAGGTAAAATTCAGGGAAAATGGGGGAATTTGGGCTGGATTGAGACAAAAATTGATTTTTTATTTTTTCTGATTTTTTGGGGATTTTTAGACCTTTTTAGAAGTAATTTCGACGGAAATTGAGTGGTTTTGGGCTAGATTTGAAAAATTATAACTTCATTTTTTTTTTCAATTTCTCTGTTTTTGGGGATTTTTCTAGTGATTTTTGGGCTTTTTTAGAGGTAATTTTGGTTTTTTGAAAATTTTTTAATTAAAAATTTCCGCCATTTCTGTCAATTTTCTGGATGGAATTGTGGAAATTGGAATTGAAAATTGAAATTGAAATTCGGATCCGGCGGCGGATGATTGATGACTGTGTCGGAAAGTGCGCTCTAGTGAGAATTGTGAGGATGGAAGCTGATGGAGGGGGATTTTCGAATTTCGAAGGGTTCAGTGTTTGTCTAATGAATTCCCAGTTTCCAGTGGCTATTTTTCTGTACTTTTTCAGTAAATTTTGAAAATTTGCGATTGCTAGCTATTCTAGATCAAGTTCCTACAAAATTCTGTAATTTTTTTTATCAAATATCACCATTTTGCCATTTTTTCTGGAAATATTGGTTCCACTTGTTGATTTTCACACTCCAAATGACGAAATCCTACTATTTTCTGTGAAAAATCACCGAATTTTTTTTAGTTTTCCCTAGGAAATCTACAAGAATCTAATCAAAAATCATCAAAAATGTAGAAATCTTGCTGAAAACCAACCAGAAGCTGTAAAACTCTTCCCCTTTTCGTAAAAATGTCCTTATCAGTCAGTAGATCAGCCTAATTGCCAATTCTCGCTTATCAGTTATCATTTATCACTTGCTTTTCGCCCTTTCTCCAATGCACCTCAAACAGTCTCTTTCTCTTCCACTATTTCAATTCCGTCCATTATTTCCATCGGGTGGTCATTTGCTCTTTCCTTTCTCCTCAGTCAGTGCTAAAGTGTCAATTTGTTTTGTCCCTGCACACCTTTTCTTGCGCGGCGGCGCTAAGCTTCTCTCTGCTCGGCAGCCTCCCGGTGGCCCAGGGGGTCAATTCCGATTGAAACCGCCCATCTGGCCCAACGATGAGCCAGCAGAGCACACTGTCTCCGATTTCGTTTCGCTTGGCTTGTTTTGCACACTCCCCTAGGGGGGTGGGGGGAGTAATTATCAGCTTTTCGCTTTTGTGGAATTTTGACATTCCGAACAGTTGTCCCGGTTTCCGAAAGATTTGAGCTTTCGATCTGAGAATTTTGAGCTTCAGGCCGGACTGGACTGCATTTTGGGCCTCGAATTTGTCTCAAAACAGTCCAGACGGGTGCAGGCTGAGTTTTGGGCTTCAAGCCTTGAAATCAGACCAAATGGGCCTGAACTCCTGGGTTTTAGGCTTTTAGGCTTTCTTTTCTTCCAGCAGACAGATAGTTTAGTTTGAGCCAGGCTCCAGGATTTGGGCTTCAGGATTCAGGCTTCAGGTCCTAGGCTTTAGGCTTCAAGATCTAGACTCCAAGCTTCAATCATCTTGAACATCTAGAATTCAGGCTTCAGATCCTAAACTTCAGGCTTCAAAGCTTCAAGCTAGAAGCTTCTGACCCAAAAGTTCAGGCTTGCCATAGGCTTCAGGCCAGTTTCAGGCCTCCCTAGTCCATCTCAAGCCTCAAATTCTGATATCCCGCTCTAATAAGCGAAAGCCATTTTGCCAAGAGCAGGTGTTTCACCTCTCTCCCGCCCATTATAATTGTGCTCTCGTCCCGCTTCCACTTGGCCTTGCACACTGACTGCCATGCCTCCCCCCCCCCTCCTAGGTGTTTACCGTTCCGTCCTTTTGGCCTTTTGGTGCATTGGCCCACTGGACGGGGGTTGTTCACCTTTGATGTCTTTCACTGTCTGCGCACTTGGGGGCTGCTACCTGCTTTTGGATCTATTCTCTCTTTTTGGTGGTCCTTTCCTCTTTTCCTTTTTCATACATTTGTTATGAGAAGTACTAAAGAGGTACTTGGTGGTGACGCTGTTTGGATTGGTTTTGGGGAATTTTTTAGTATTTTTCAGGGATTTTTAGATTTTTTTTCTAGATTTCCACATTTTTTGATCATTTTCACTGTTTTCAAAAATTGAAAAATTGGGTTTCAATTTTTTTGGAATTTAAAAAAATTTTTCTGAAATTTTGCGATTTTCCTCAATTTTTTCTTGATTTTTTCTGAGTTTTCTCATTATTTTTACAGCATTTGCAATATTTTGAAAAATTAAAAAATAGGTTTCAAATGTTGGGAATTTTTAGAATTTTTCTGCTAATTTCGGGATTTTTTCCGCTATTTTTGAACTATTTCCACTATTTTTTGAATTTTCCGGAAATTTTGATTTTTTTTGCAAAAATTTCAAATTTTGCGTCAATTTTCAGTCAATTTTTCAGTTACAAATCTGAAAAATTAATTTTTGAATTTTTTCTAATTTTTCTCAAATTCTAAAACCTGATTTTTCTGAATTTCCCCAAAAACCCTAACTTTTCCACTTTCCCATCTATAAAATATAAAACCCATCCATTCCCCCCTTTTTATCACTTTATCTGCGTCTCCACCCCTTCCAACACTATCTCTAGTACTATCTCATGCATATTTCCTCTTCCTTTTCCATCCTTTCACCCCATAAGGACCCTCCTCTCACCAATGTTTGTAAAGGTGAGTGGGAGGTCATGAAAGGTGTGTGGATGGACGGGAAGAGAAGGTCCGGTGTGTCTGCGTCTCCACACTCACCCACACTCTCTCGCCTCTCTCTCGAAGCTGCCTCGGAAATAGGAAATAGTGCAGGAAACCAAAAGGGAAATTGTGGAAAAATGGGCAGAAAAATAGATAGAGTAGGGGGAATTGCTGGTTTTAGCTTGTTTCAAGCCGTTTTAGGCTGTTTCAGGCCATTTTAGGCCTTTTGGGCTTGAAATTTCAGGATTCTAGGTGGTTCCTGGCTCTTTCAACTTGTTTTAGGGCCTTTCCCTCGAATTTTCAGACTTCTAGGTGGCTCTAGGCCTTATCAGCTTGTTTCAGGCCGTCTCGGCTTGAGATTTGCATTTTTAGGCTCCTCGAATGATCTAGACTTGAGATTTGAAGGTTGATGGTCTGTTTTTTCGTTTTTGGGCTTTCCCGGCTGTTCTAGGCTTGGTCGTTCGGGCTTTTAGGCTTTCAGGCTAAATGGAACTATCGGTTTAGGCGTTCAGTTTTGGCTTTCAGGCTTCCGGGCCGTTCTGTGCTTCGTTTTGTCGGTTTTCAGGCTCCTGGACCTTATTCGTTGATTTTTCTGTCTTACAGGCTGTTCTAAGCCTATGGTCAAGCTTTCCGATGTTCAGACTGTTCCAACCATTGCTCTTTTAGGCTTTCAAGCTTATGGGCCGTTCTAGGCTTGCAGTTGAAATCTTCAAGCCTTCATAGACCAGCCTAGGCTCGAAGTTCAAGCTTTCAGGCTTCCAGGCGATTTCAGGCTGTTTCAAGCTGCAGTTCAAGCTTTCAATACTTTGAGCTTCTGGATTCAGGCCACTACAGGCTTTCAGGCCATTCTAGCCTATTTCTAGGCCGATTTCCTAGATAATTCCATTTTCCCATTCCCGGGCTCCACATTGTCACAGTTGACGTGACACACCGGACATGTTTGATGTGATGGGTCGTGCCAAAGGGTCGGCTGGGTTGGTTTGCTTTTTTTGTTTCGGCATTGCATTTTTGGCATTTTCCACTAACACTTACGCCTTTTTTGCTTTATTTTTGAAGAAAACGGGTTTGGATTTGATTGGATCAAAATTGGCAAAATTGGGTCAGAATTGGGTCAAAATTGGTCAATTGAGCCCAATTTTGAGCTGAAAAATTGATTTGAAAAAAAATTCCGGAAAATTTTGAATCCGGATGGAAAATTCGCCATTTTGAGCCTGCTTTATCCATTTTTGAATAAAAAAACTACTTTAATTTTTTTCAAAATTTTGAAATTTTCAGTTTGGACAGCTTTTTGAAATTTGCCCTGATCTACTATTTTTCCAATTCCTATATTGAAAATCTTGAGTTTTCCCATAGTTTTTCCATGGAAATGTCAGAAAATGTCAATTTCCATCCAAAAAAGAAGCCATTTCTGATGTTCCTGGTCCAACCCAGACCCACCTCTTACCCAAGTATTCCTCCTCCCTATGAGTTTGTTTCTCTCATTTCATTTCATATTCCATTTCTATGCATCGATTATGATCTCTCTTTCTATCCGAGAATGGCCATGTATCTCGTCTTCTTCTTCTTCTTTTTATCGCCCTATTCCATCTACAACTTGGCCCCCCGGCCAAACCGAACGGGAATATGTTTTGAGGAGAGGAACTGGCCAGAGATATGGTAGTCTTTTGGCAACTTTTTGGCAACTCTGCTGGTTTTCCTATAGAAAAGCTTGAATAGGCTAGGAAAAGTGGTGAAAATTGGATATTTTGATTTTTTAGAAAGTGTTGTGGATTTTTTGAAAATGCGATTTTGATAAGGAGGTGATGAGGAGGTTGATAAGGAAATTTTAGGAATTTAGTTGGAAAACACTTTTTTGCAAGGTTTCAAAATTCTGCAATTTTCACAATTGGTTTAGCGTTGTGATAAGCAATAGTGATACATTTTTAATTTACCAATTTTTATTTTATTAAAAAAAATATTTTTTCGAAATTTGAAAGGCTCCTGAATACGTTTTCAAACTGTTGGTTTTTCAGAAAATTTCGGATTTAAAAAATAAAAAAAAATTTTTCTGAAATTATATTTTGGGCGCTGGAAATCAAAATTGATACATTTTACATTTAATTTAAACATAATTTCAAGATTTACGATTTTTAAAAAATCTTTTTTTCTGGAAAAGTGGGCAGTATTCTGTCTACATAAGTTTTTTTTGAATTTTCAAAAAATACTGATTTTTTCTGAATTTTTGTTATCAGTTCCAACTTCTTGCAGTCAAAATTTACGAATTTCATTTTAAAAAAATTTGTAACTTTTTCATTTTTTTAAAGCTAACGTTTTCTGAAAAAGAAGGCAATCTGTCTGTTTCAAAAAATTTTCAAATTCTCAAACATTTTGTAATTTCTTCAGAACCTGATTTTATGGGTTCTCATCACAATCAAGATTGATCTATCTATCTCTCTCTCTCTCTGTCGAAAGAAATCCAGCGATTTTCCAATTTCCACCCGAATCCAACGATTTTGCTCTATTCTGCTCCCTTTTCCATTTTTTGTGCCCTTGTTCCCAGCACACACACTTTATTGGAAATTTGTCCCGTTTTCATCCCCCATTTTCCATTCCATTCTGCAATTTCATGATGAAATTCAATCCCTTTTTTCTCTTTTTCGTGTCCCCATGTTTCCGGGGAGCTCTTTATTGACAAAGTGGGCGGGAGAGGGATCTTTTTAAAAATGAAAAAATTTGAAAAATGCCAAAAAACGGATTATTCATTTTTTTTGGCCTAAATTTAATTTTAATCTTTTTTTTCAAAAAAGCGCAATTTTTAAAAGATTTTTTAAATTTTGAATTTTATTCATTCATTTGTTTGAAAATTGATTAATTTTTCAATTTTTATTCATTATTTTTTGTTACAGATGCAATGAAAATGATTCGACGCGCTCGACCCAAATCCTACGTGTTGGCGACCTCTTCTTCCATTCAGGACGAGGTCTCCTCGTCGAACATTAACGAACGTGAGTGCCTTTTTTGAAATATTCTAATTTTTTCAAATTCAAAGAAAAAAATCGGGATTTTTAGTGTAGAAATGGAAGAAAAATGGGAAAAAATTACCTAAAAATGAAAATTCAATTTTTTTTAAATTGAAAAATATGAATTTTGACTCGAAAAGTGATGAATTGAGCTCTAATTTGAGGATTCTGAAGGTTGGGCTCCGGAAAATTCTGGAAAGTTTCAGAAAAAATTCTGGCAATTTAAGTTGAAGTTAGTTCCAAATTAGCTGCTCCTGAACCTGAACTGAAAATCAGGAAATTTGAAAAATGGGCAATTTTTTGAAATTTTTGAAGATTTCTTCATGTTTTCTGGAAAATGAGGCCTAAAAATGTTACTGCTCAAATTTCAAAAATTGAATTTTTTTTTTCAAAATTTTTTTCTGGAAAATCTGGAATTTTGAAAATTTTTCGAAAAAAGAAAAAAAATGAAATTTTTTCAAAACTTTGGAAAACAGGGTTTTCCCATGTTTTTTTTTGAAAATTCACAAAAAATCATCTGAAAATTTCCAAATTTCATTATCCTTGTTTTTTGGACATCCTGAGTTTTGCAAAATTTGTATTTTCATTTTTTTCATTTTTGTAAAGTTTTTTTTTCAAAACTCAAATTTCTCCAATTTTAAAATTTTTTTATTCATTTTTATTAAATTTCAGGGAAATCTTCTTTTCTTTTACGAATTTCCCTGAATCCCACTTTTCCCGGAAAATCTTCTCACGATCTCTATTTCCAGAATCATCGTCGACGACGTCGAGCTACGAGTTGGCCTCTTCAATGTCCGGCTCCAAAGGGGACTCCTCCTCCCAACATCAGTCCCGTCCGCCGACCTCTTCCACCTCGACAAACGCCTCTTCTTCGGGAGGAACGAGCAGTGGAAACAACACGTCGAGGAGCCTGAATGCTCCACATCCACCCGCCGCACATCGTCTTCAACGCTTCATAGCTTTATTTAATTCTAATGTGAGTTTTTTGAATGGGGAATTTGAACAATTGGAAAAAACAGAAAAAGGAGAAAATGTGACAAAAATTATTTTAAAAAATCTAAAAGACCGATAAAATTTGATAAAACTGATGAAAAATAAAATTCCAAAAAAATCGAAACTTTGAGAAATTTGAAAAAAATTTAATTTCTATTGAATTTTTATAAATTTGGGAACAAAATTCGTTAAAAATTGTCATTTTCGTTATTTTTCGCCCTAATTTTGTGAAATTAAAAATTCAAAAATTTTTTCAAAATTTTCTTGTGAGAAATTTAAAAATTTCTGACAAAAAACAGATTTTTTATTTTTCATAAAAAATAAAAAAATTTCAATATTTTTTTTTTTACGGTTCAAATTTTTAAAAAACGAAAAATAACTTTGACATTAATTTTTTGTTCAATTTCAAAAAATTCACCAAAATTTCACTGATATTTCCAAATGTTGCCAATTTTTCAAAAATAATGCCAAAATTCCTATCAATTTCCAAAAATTACTCAATTTTTCATATTTCTAAAATTCGACTTTCTAGAAAAAAATTAAGACGCGTTCTCCGAGAAACTCGAAAGTGGCCGGGAACAGCTTTTTTCATAGTCTCGGAAAAAATCCAAAAAATTATGTTAGAACCCTTGAGAGGTCCCCAAATGAAAAGTACACTCAGAACTGACAATTTATTTTTTCTCGAATTTTGGTCATCCCGAATAGGTGAAAACTTCAAAAAATCATAACTTTCTTCAAACTCAACGTTGAGCGAGCACTCTTTGCCGGGGTATTAGACGGGTCCATATGCATATTTGAAAATTGTATTCGCCTATTTACACAAAAATCGAGCACTAGAAAAAATTGATTAGTTTTTTAGAATATTTTTAACTTTTTTTGCACCACGAATAAAATTAAGGCATTATTTTCATAATATTGGCCGCATTTTATTGTATATGTGTGATTTTTTTCATAATTTTAAACCTGTTGTAAGTTTGTCAAAAAAATCGATGAAACATTGAAATGGACTGATTTTCAACAAGTTTTCAGATGAAACATTTTCTAAACACATTCCTGAGGCACAATCTTACCTGGTTTTATTTTTTACAGTTGTTACAACATCTCATTCACCATTTTCCGCAATCCTCTGAATATTTGAAACTCTGATTTTTCATCTAAAATTTATATTTCATCAGTCACCTATCTTATCACTTATCAGCCCCAGATGAAGAGTTATCAGGAAGTGATCAACTGAAGAAATGTTGGTCTAGAACACCTCTATATGACTGCATTTGACCCTAGGCTCCAACTCTGAACATTACAAAAATCTCGATTTTTTCATCATTTTTGTCACTTTTTCAAACTGACCTACTGATTTCACGTATAGGGATACGTTCGAAAAAAACGGAAAAATCAAAAAAATTAAAAATAACTATTTTTGCGCTCAAGACGTTATTTTTGATAAAAATATATAAAAAATCCCAAAAAATAATTTTTTTGATTTTTTCGTTTTTTTCGAACGTATCCCTATACGTGAAATCAGTAGGTCAGTGGTGAAAAGTGACAAAAATGATGAAAAAATCGAGATTTTTGTAATTTTCAGAGTTGGAGCCTAGGGTCAAATGCAGTCATATAGAGGTGTTCTAGACCAACATTTCTTCAGTTGATCACTTCCTGATAACTCTTCATCTGGGGCTGATAAGTGATAAGATAGGTGACTGATGAAATATAAATTTTAGATGAAAAATCAGAGTTTCAAATATTCAGAGGATTGCGGAAAATGGTGAATGAGATGTTGTAACAACTGTAAAAAATAAAACCAGGTAAGATTGTGCCTCAGGAATGTGTTTAGAAAATGTTTCATCTGAAAACTTGTTGAAAATCAGTCCATTTCAATGTTTCATCGATTTTTTTGACAAACTTACAACAGGTTTAAAATTATGAAAAAAATCACACATATACAATAAAATGCGGCCAATATTATGAAAATAATGCCTTAATTTTATTCGTGGTGCAAAAAAAGTTAAAAATATTCTAAAAAACTAATCAATTTTTTCTAGTGCTCGATTTTTGTGTAAATAGGCGAATACAATTTTCAAATATGCATATGGACCCGTCTAATACCCCGGCAAAGAGTGCTCGTTCAACGTTGAGTTTGAAGAAAGTTATGATTTTTTGAAGTTTTCACCTATTCGGGATGACCAAATATCGAGAAAAAATAAATTGTCAGTTCTGAGTGTACTTTTCGTTTGGGGACCTCCCAAGAGTTCTACCATAATTTTTTGGACTTTTTCCGAGACTATGAAAAAAGCTATTCCCGACCCCTCCCCCAGAATTGAGTCCTCTCGGAGAACGCGTCTTAACTGATTTTTCAATTTTTCAATTTTCACATTTTTTAAAAATCGGAAATTGGCGGAATTTTTTCACTATCAATTTCACAATCACCAAATTTCTATGAATCTTTGCAGAAAACGCCATCAGACGACTCGATGGACTCTTCCTCTTCCAAAAAATCGCGTACAAAACGGGAAATGAAACGATCGCGGACATCCCTGCCGACAAGTCGCTTCTCCCTTCCCGGAACCATCCTCCAACGAGATTCGATCGATCGGCAGACATGGGTCAAACATCAGGAGATTGCTCTTGGCAAATCAGGAAAACGCAATCATTGGGAGGACCGGTGGGCCGTGTTGAGCAGGAGGAATCTCTTCTTGTGTGTTGAATCCCCGATTCAGAATTCGGAGAAGGTATGGAATAAAACATTTGAAATTGTTAAGAAAATCAAGAAAAAAATGATGGAATTCTGAATTATTTTGGTTTTTGAACTATTTTCAGCGAAAAAACACAAAAAATGAATTTTAAAAAAATGCAAAATGTTGGGGGATTCTGAATCCTGTAAATTCAGGAATTCTGGGATTCTGAAGATTTCCATGGTTTTTGAGCTATTTTTCTAATGGAAATGAGCAAAAAAGTGGGGTTTCGAAAAAATCAAAATTTTATGAATCTTGTGAATTCCGAAATTTTGAATTCTGAATTTTTCAAGGTTTTCTGAAATTTTTGGGATTTTTAGCCAAAAAAATTGACTTTTTTTTATTTCCAGAAAAATCTGAAAATTTTGAGGCGAGACCACCAAAATCCTAAAACTTCTAAAGTAGGGACTTATCAGAATCCCATATTTTTGGAATTCTAGATCTTCTGAATCCTAGATCTTCAGTATTATAGTACTTCAGAACCCTCTGGATTTTCAGAATCCTGGGCCTTCAGAATCTAGGACCTTGAGGATTCTCAATCCCTCAGAATCCTAGATCTTCAGAATTATTGTGCTTAAGAATACTCTAGACCTTCAGGATTCTGAATCTCTCAAAAGAATCTGGGTGTTCGACAGATTGACAACCCCCTAACTTCTAATTCAGTCCCGAGCTCAGAATCAGAATCTGTGATTTGATGCTTTCTGTAGCTTCAGAACCCCTGAATCCTCAAGTTAAGAGGTTCTAGATTGAGTTTCATCTATGTTTCTATATCAGTAGCTTCAGGATTCAGAATCCTCTTGGCTGGACGTCATCTGATTCCAGGAGCTTCAGGATTCAGAATCCTTGATCTCCTGAATCCCCTCATCTCATTTTTTCAAATTCTTCATCTGAATCCTCTAGACTGGACGTCATCTGATTCAAGGGGCTTAGGATTCAGAATCCTAGATCTTCTGAATCCCCTAACCATCATTTCAAATCAAATTCTTCATCCGAACCCTTTCCAGATCGTCGAACTAGCCGCCCACATCAGCATCGACGTGCGCAATTCGATCGTCGACATTGCCTACGACTGGCTCTCCGCTTCCTTCTCCAAACAACGTCACGTCGTCCGAATCGTCACCCAAACCCGCAGTGAACATCTCATCGAACTGAACACCGAATCGGAGATGCTCTCCTGGATCAGTGTCCTGCAGTCGAGCAGTGAAGACGTCGTTGAGGAGGACGACGTCGAGAGGAAGACTTCTGGAGCCATGGAGACGTCGGCTCAGATGACACAGACACAGCAACTGCTCAGCAGTAAACTTCACAATTCACAGTCGGTTAGTCCTTTTTTGAAATTTTCATTTTTATTTTGGTAAAATTAAAAAAAAAAAACTGAAAAATGGACAAATTCCAAAAAAAAATTTTTTTTTTTAATTTGAAAAAAATTTTTTAATTCGAAAAAATGACAATATTGAAAATTGTAAAATTCTCTGAAAATTTGAATTTTACGAATTAAAAAAAATTGAAATTCATAAATTTGTACATTTTCTAAAAATTGGAATTTTTACAAATTTAGAAAAATTGAAATTTTGAATTTTATCATAATTCTCTGAAAATTGCAAAGTTGCTCTACGGAAATTTGCACCTTTTTTAATTTTAAATTTTTTTTTTAATCTGAAAAAATGGCAGATTTTCAAATTTTCGAAAAACTGCAATCATGCCATTTTCAAAAAACTACTAATCACTAAAAAATCTAAAAAATTCCCAAAAAAATCACTTTCTAAAAATCTGGATTACTGTACCTCAATTTGACAATCTCACCCCCTTTTACTGATTTTTTCCTATTTTCTCAACTTTCCATAATTTTGGGGGTTTCCGTATTCTTGGAATGTCTGCTATTTTAAAAATCTTGAATTGAAACTCATCTTCAGATTCTGAATATTCTGGAAAAGAAATCTGAAAAAAATCTGAAGCTTCCCAATGTTTTGAAATCCTGAATTTTCAAGAATTCTAAATTATAGGATTCCTGGGGAAAATTCTGATCAATTTCCTCAATTTTCAGGGATTCTGAATTTTCAGAGATTCTGAAATTCTGAAATCCTGAATTTTCAAGAATCTGCATTTTCAGAAATCTTGGATTCTGAATTTTTAAAAATTCTGAATTCTAGAAGTCCTGGGGACAATTCTGAAGACTTCCTCAGTTTTCTGAAATTCTGAATTTTCCAGAATTCCTAATTCCCTGAATTTTATGATTCTGAAATTCTGCCTTTGCTAGAATTCTAACTGCTCTTCTCTCAATTTCGCAACTCTCTCCCCTCTATATCCCCAATTATCTTCCCTCTCGAAATAATTTCGCTGCAAGACCCATCCGCCTACACACACACAAAGTTATTTTCAATGCACACCACCAGAACCACCACCAGCACAGAGCTCACGACACCGGAAGAAGGGCTCCGAAGAGAGAGAGAAAGAGAGATGATGATGATGATGATGACTAGGGAAGGAAAAGGGGGCGGAGCCAAGGGTGGATATAGATAGAGGATGAGAGGACGACGAAAACGGATTAAGTTAGTCTTCTTCTTCTTCTTCTTCGTCGTCTCGGAGCACACCAGCAGCCACAGAGCTAGAGCTCTCTTTGCCAGGGGACATGTTTGGGAGTGAGAAGACGACGACGTCTACTTTCTAATTCTGCTCTCATTCACGACTCGCCCCGAGTTAGTTGTGCTGCTCTGCGCCTTTTTTCTGGTCATTTTGTTGTTTTGTAGAGTAGAAAGGGATCAGTTTTAGTTGTTTTGGGATTCTGGGGGTTTTTTGAGATTCGGGGGATTCTGAAGAACTGTCCTAGGATTCTGGAGCTCTGTAGGGTTTCCAGGTTTCTGGAGCTCTGCCCTAGGATTCTGTAGTTTTTGAGATTCTGGAGGTCACCAAGGGGTTCTAGGATTCTGAGGATTCTGAAGTTTTGTAGGGTGTCCAGGATTCTGGAGGTCTTCAGGAGTCCTAGGATTCTGAGGTTTTGCAGCCTGGAGGCCTTCAGGGGGTTCCTAGATTCTGGCGATTCTGAAGCTTTGAAGGGAATCTAGGATTCTGTAGTTTTCTGGAGATTCTGGAGATCTTTAGTGGTTCTCGGATTCTGTGGTTATGAAGATTCTAGAGCTTTATCCTAGGATTCTGTAGTTTTGGAGATTCTGGATCACTTGAATCTCAGCTATTCTGCAAACGACCCTAGGAATCTTGAAGGTTGATCTTGAAACTCTGGAAATCTGGAATTTCAGGATTCTGGAGATTTTGTGATTTCAAACTTCTGGGAAAAATGGTGAAATTTTGGGATTTCATATTTCTGAAAGTTGGGAATTCTGGAGATTCATTGTCAGCGAATTCTTCAGTTCCAAGTTTCCGAAATTTGGTAATTCTGGGATTCTGAGATTCCTGAAGGATCCTGACCTGATTCTGACATTTCAAATTTTCCTGCCTATTTCAACATTGTCAAACATTCCCACTTACCCTCAATTTATTCACTGAAACCTGTCATTAAATTATGTCAGAAATTGTTGTTTGTCTTGGAAAAATTTCGAAAAGTTTTTGAAGGATTCCGAAAAATTCTGACAAAAGTGACGTTGGTTAGGTTCGGAATGAAGAATCATGGCTTTGAAACATGAAATCTCCGAATTTTGATGCAAAATTCACAATCCCAAAATTTTAAATTGGGTTACTGTACCAGAATTTCACATTTTGCAAATTCTAGAAATCCAAAAATCCAGAGGGGATTCTTCAGAATCTTAGAATTCTAGAAAACCTGGAATTCTAGAACTTTTGAATTCTGGAACTCTGAAATTTCAAAATCCTTGAATTCAAGTTTGAGATAATTAGGTTACTGTACCAGAATTTCGCATTGATGAAATTCTGGGATTCCCGAATTCCAAAAGGGGTTCTCCAGAATCCTGGAATCCCAGAATCCCAAAATCTGAAATTGAGACATTTGGATTACTGTACTCAAATTCTGGAATCCTAGAATCTTAGAATCCTAGAATCCCTGGGATCTCTATAGTTCCAGAGCTTTTCTTGACAAGTCTTTTCTCGGATTACTGTACCCATTCCCTCTCTTTTCAAAGCCATTTCTAGCCCCCCGATTAGGCCCCCATTGCTCCACGGAAATGGCCTATCCGTGGGGTCTTCTTCGTCGTCTCGGCTCTTCGTCCACCGCTTCTTCGTCTTCAATTCCTTCCTTCCGGACTTTCCTTCCTTCCGATGGCTCGGCCGGAAATTGAATATTTGAGAAAGGAAGAGACGAGGCTTAGGCCTCTCTCTCTCTGTTTTTCCCCCATTTTTCCTCTCTCTTCTCTCTCTCTCTCTCTCTGTGTCGGAATCAAATATCTGTGGAATCTTCTCATATTAATGTGTGTGTGTAGTCGAGATATATATTTCCGGAAGAAGAGCAAGACGAGACGAGAAGCAGCATAATTAACAACTGACTTGTGCTGCTGCTGTGCTCCGCGGAGCACAGAGGCTTCTTTTTCGCTTTTTTGCATTTTTTGCATTTTTTCCAGGGCTTTTTTGGATTTGATAGGCATTTTTTGGCAAAGTTGGGATTTTGGGAGTTTTGAAAATTTTATTTTGAAATGGTTTTTGTGGAAAGTTGGATTTTTAGCAGATTTTTGAAATTTTCAATTTTTTGAGATTTCTGAAAATATTTTTTAGACGATTTTGGGAATTTCTGAGATTTTTGAATTTCCAGAATATTGGAAAATATGCTATAGACGTTTTTTTGGGATTTTTTTAATTTTCAAAAATCACGGAAAATTTTTTATTCAATTTACACCATTTTTTCTAATTTTGGAAAAATTTGAATTTTTGCAAAAAATCTCTAATGTACTTTTTAAAAAATCCCAAAAATGAAATTAAAAATTTTAATCCCAAAAATCCCAAAATTTTCAAATTTGCCAATTTTTAGAAATTTTCAAAATTTTTGAATTTGAATTTTCAAAAAAATCGATGCAAATGTAAATTTGACCGAAATCCAGAAATTTCTCAATTTTTTTGAAAAAATTAAAATTCCCTAATTTTTCCCGATTTTTCCCTGAAATACCCCTCTAGATCAATGAAAAAACAGTGAAATTTCCATAAATCCTCTCCAAAATAAATTTGAAAAAATTATGCTAAACTTGGTGATAATCCTATCAGAATCCGATCAATTTTTTCACAAATTCCCATTTTTCATCACTGTTTTTCACAAAAAAAATGAAAAAAATACAGTATTTTTTTCTTATCAATTTTTGTCAAAATTATCACTTTTTTGATAAAATTTCAAGAAAAAAATATGGTGAATTCACAAATTCCCATTTTTCATCACTATTTTTAACAAAAAAAAAATGAAAAAAATGCAAATTTTTTTCTTATCTATATCAATTTTTAGCAAAATGTCACTTTTTTTTATCAAAAATTGTTTTTTCAAGATAATCAATGATTATTATGAATTTTCAAAAAACCTTGTTCATTTTCTTCCTCTCCTTCTCTTTTTCTCTTCTCTGTAGTGCTGCGCGGAGAAGGAAAGAGAGAGAGAAAAAGAGAGCCCGATGGCCTGCGGTTATTTGTTCCATGTTGGCTCGGCGGCTCCGCGGCGAGCAGGCTCGTTTTGAATGTGTGTGTGTGTTGGCAAGGGGTCGGTCGGTCGGTCGGTTAGTTCTCTCCCTTCTCCTCGCAAAACGGGGGCTCCTTTTGTGCTCTTCCTTCTCGTTGTCTGCGTCTCTCGTCTCTCTCTGTGCCACACACACACACACACACACACACACCATTTTCCAGTCTCTCTTTGCCTTTTTCTGTCGTCAGGGAGGCGCGCCCCCGGCGCCCCCGGCGCCCTCCCCAACGACCAACTAACGACGAATTGGAGAGAATGTTGTGTTGGTTAGACGGCTCTGAAAGTGTTTTTCTCTTGATTTTGATGGTTTTAGAGCAGTTTTCTGATTTTGATAAGGTGATTAGATAGATTAGTCAATTATTAGGTTTTGCGTTGATTTTGTAGTTGGTGGACTTTATTTCAATTGGTTTTGATGGTTTTGAAGGTCATTTTGATTGCTTTGATAAGCTGATAGGTGCTGATTAGATAGATCAGTCTATTATAAGATTTTCCGTTCATTTTGTAGTTTTGACTTGATTTTGACTGGTTTTGGATGGTTTTGAAGTTGTTTTGACTATTTTGATAAGGTGATTAGATAGATAAGTGAATTTTCAGATTTTCCATAGTTTTTGTAGTTGGAGGACTTGATTTTGACTGGTTCTGATGATTTTTATAAACTTCTTGGAACTTATCTATTTTTGGAGTTTACCTGATCTTTTTATTGGGTTTTTCCTAGATTTTATGGTTTTGGACTGGATTCCAGCTAGTTTTGATGGTTTTTGAAGTCATTTTGATGATTATGATAAGCTGATCAGATAGATTATTCAATCATCCTTCTCTCCATTGATTTTTGTAGCTTCGGACTTGATTTCCACTGGTTTAGGTGATTTTTGAAGCTTTTCTGATGATTTTTGATAAAGTGATTAGAGGAACTGATAGGATAGACTATTTTCGCTCGATTCTGACAGACTTCGTACCTATTTTCTGATATTTTGATGAAATTTTTGGAATTGACCTATTCATGGAAGTTTCTTCTAGATTTTTGGATTTTCACCTTGATCGCCTTATTTTTCTAGTGATTTTGATGAGATTCGGAGCTGATTTGACTTTTCCAATAAACTTGGAATACTACAGTAAGATTAGGCGTATTAGGCGATCTGTTCTCGAATCAAATTTTGTTGAAAAACACTGAAAAACGCGAATCTTACTGTAGTTTTTGCTACGAGATATCGTAAGCGGGAATTTGAAATTTTGAATGTCAGTATAGTTTCGCGATTTCCAGTTAACTTTCCAGTTGTGCTCCACATATAATTTCCATCTCTTGGCTCTTCTAGCTCTTTCCCTCTCTCTGTTCTAGTCCTGGCCAAGAGAGCTCATCCGGGGACTCATCCTCTCGGTCTTCTTCTTCTTCTTCTACTCGATGTCGTGTGTCCGTTTATCCACGACCCCTCCCGTTTTCTCGGTCCTAACTCTGTTTACATGATGAGAAGAAGAAGAAGAAGAAGAAGAAGACACGAAGAAATGCCCCCCTCTTCCTCGGTTTTTCCTCTTTTAGTCCTCAGAATGAGAAGAAGCTTCTACTTCTACTTCATCTAGGTCATCCTCATTATCTTTAGCTTCAAATTCCTTTTTCGCCATTTTCAGCCATTTGTAGCTATTTTCCGTAGTTTTCAGCTATTTTCCGCAGTTTTCAGCTATTTTCAGCCATTTTCAGCTATTTTCCGTCATTTTCCACGTTTCCCTAGACTGGTTTTCATAAAAGTTGGACCTTTCTTCCATTTTTTGAAGAATGAGCACAAATGGGGATCAATGGGCTCAAAGTGCAAGCCATTTTGTGACTTTTTGGTCTTTTCTGGGGGTTTTTGGGCTCAGTTTGGTCTTTTTTTGCTAGAAAAAGGGGTTTTCTTCAAGTTTGACCGGGTTTTGACCGTTTTTGGACTGTTTCTGAAGGTTCTCGGCCTTTGTTTTGTTGAGAATGGGTTCCATCACGAAATGTTGGCTTTTGGGAGGTTTTTAGTGATTTTCAGAGGAATCCTACTGATTTTAGAGTGAAGACATCGATTTTTAGAGAAAAAAATGAACATTATAAATTTTTACAAACCTGTCGTGTCGAGACCCATTATCAAATAAAACAATTTCAATTTTTGAAATTTTTTTTGAATTTCTGAATTTTCACATTTATTGTTCAATTATTGATTTTCTAGAACTATGATTTTCTCAATTTTTTTGGGGATTCTGACAGTTTCCAGAAAAATCTCTAATGTAAATCCAGGATCTAG
>LR539864.1:503803-520539 GCA_900536315.3 Caenorhabditis becei | reverse complement strand
TTTTAAGCGCAATTTTTTTGAAATTTTGTATTTTTCTATTTTTTTTTAATTTTCAAAAATTTTCAAAATCAGATCTGTTTTCGAAATCTGAAAATTTTCAAATTTGTAATTGTTCCGATTTTTCCAAAGTTTTAATTTTTGTAAAATTTAAGTTTTTTATTGAAAGATCCATCTGTTTCCAGCCTTCACAAACTGCGTAACCTGCTTCGTAAACTTCCCCGTCCCCACTACGACACTCTTCGTTTCCTGATCCTCCACTTGGCCGAAATAACCCGTCACAGTGACGTTAACAAAATGGAATGTCGCAACTTGGCTCTCATGTTCGGACCGTCCATCGTCAGGCCTTCAGATGACAATATGGCGACGATGGTGACGCATATGAGTGATCAGTGCAAGATCATTGAGACACTTATTCATTATGTAAGTGTTTTTTAAAAATTGAAAAAAAATTTGGAACATAAAAAAAACACAAAAAAAATTTTCAAAAATTGGAAAAAAACACAGATTTTTCAATTTTTTGAAAAAAAAAATTAAAACTGATTGAAAAAAATTTTCAACAAGTTTTAGAATTTTTGAAAATTTTTCTTGAGCAAAAACTATGGAAATCCATATTTTCCAAATTTTCAAAAAAATTCAGAAATCATAAATTTAGAAAAAAAATGGAAATTTTTTTTCAAATTTTCCAAATTCTTTTTTTACTACTATTCTCGATTTTTAAAAAAAATCAATAACTGTCAAAAAAAATTTTGAATTCAAATTTTTGAAATTTTTCGAAAATTCCAAATATTGATTTCCAGAAATCCCGAGAAATCAGGAATTTTTTGAAATTCATAAATTTCAAGAAAAAATTCAAAAATCATTTCTATAAAATGATATCAATCTTAAAAATCATTTTTCAACTCCAAAAATTCAAATAATTTTTTTTAGAAAAATTGCAAAATTCACCCATCATTTTTTTTTGAAAATTCTGGAAATTTTCTAATTTTCTAAAAATTACACTATTTTTGTGTTAATTTCCTTCAATTTTTCAATTTTAGAACACGTGGATGTTCGACGAGTCCTCCACCATCGAAGACGCTGTTCCAGAGCAACACCCAGCTGACGGACAAAACCAACTGGAACCCGGTGGCTATGGAGTCGGTGTCCCAACTGGAGTCTCTGCCGCATCCTTCAATGACATGCACAATTTGATCCGGAAGGCCAATGAAGATCAAGCTGCGGCGATGATGAACGAAGGTGGAAAGGGTCAGAAGATCAAGAACATGTTGAGGAGGAACTCGCGGAGGGACAAGTCAAAGGGCAAGTTGAAGATCGAGTCGACGGCTCCGGCGGCAGTGAATCCGAGGGGTGGATGGCAGAAACCGACACCTTCCAACACTTCGGGAGCCAGTGTTGAGAGCGCGTTTTGCGGGAATTATCAGGTTGGTCATTATTATTTTCTGAGTAAATTGAATTTTTCCAAAATTGCTGAAAATGATTTTGGAGGGAAAATTCAAAAATTCGATTTTTCTGAAATTTTTCTTTCCGGAAAAATTGTTTTTTTTTTGAATTTTCGAGAAATGAGTTTGAGTGCGAAAACATTGAAAAAAACAGGAAAATTGTGGAATCTTGATTAAAAATTTTTAAGAAATTTTCTGAATTTTCAAAAAAAAATTGAGTGATTTTTGGACGTACAAAGATGAGAAAAAAATTGAAAAAATATAATTTTTTACGAATTTTTTCCCTATTTTTCCCATTTTTCATCCCAAAAGAACTGCAAAAAATGTCCAAATCTTGACAAAAAAATCCAGAAATTTTATTTGTAAAAATTGGATTTTTCTAAATTTTTCGATGATTATTTTGGGCTGAAAAAATTTGGAAAAAACCAAATTTTTTGAAATCTTGCTAAAAAAATGTTTGGATTAAAAAAAAATGTTTGGATTTTTTTTCAATTCTTCCAATTTTTCTATCTCAAAAAAACCAGAAATAAATTCAGAAATTTATAAAAAATTTTGATTTTTGAATTTTTGGACTCCCAATTTTTTCAAATTCACGATTTTTCCCTTCCAGGAACGCGACATTGACGCAGAAATCGAGTCCCGTCAAACCATCTCTCCCCAAATGACATCTGGATCGGCCGACGGCGTGGAGGTCTCATCGACCCGTCTCGATCAGTCTCCATCACTGGAAAGTTCTCTGGGATCCCTTCCCGACACCTCCCGTACCGAACCCATCATTGGCACAACCTACGGAACAACTGGAGAAGAGGAAAAAGAAGCGGCACGACGGAAACGACAAGAGGAGATGTACTCGGCAAGGCGGATCTTCATCGCTGGAACCGCGGCAGCGTCGACTTCTGATGGAGAGAAAATCGACGCGTTGGCCAATCACTCACAACATCTTCATCTGGCCAGTAGTCCTGCTTTCGAAGTGTTGTCTGAGGAGACGAAGGAGAAGATTCGGTTGATGCAGAAGAAACAGACGTGGCACAACGACTCGAAGGAGTTGAGGCCTACTAGCGAGTTGTTGAAGGTTCGGAGTTTTTGGGGGAAATGTGGAAATTGAAGGATTCTGAATTCTGAAAAAAAGGCGATTATTAGAGTAAATACAAATAAAATTTTGAAATTTTTTGAAAATTGAAAATCAGATTTTGGAAAACTCTGGGGGGATTTTTTGATTTTTTCTTGAATTCTGAAAAGTCTAGATTTTTTTGATTTTTTTTTTGAAATTTTTCAAAAATTCAAAAACTAGATTTTTGGAGACCCTGATGAATTTTTCTCGGATTTCTAGATTTTCTGACAATTTTAATTTCATATTTGTGAAAATCTGAAGGTTTGTAGAAGTTCTGGCCCGTTTTGGCACTTGGATTCTGAATTTCTGAAGCTTCTGAATTCTGAAAATTCTAGAATTTTCTGATTTTAGGGAATTTTTTTTCGGAAAGTTCTGGTGCATTTTCCGATTTCCAGCAATTTTTTCTAAAATTCTGATTTTTGAGAAAAATTTTTAAAAATTCTGGAAGATTCTGTTTTTTTTTCCAATTTTCCAAGTTCTGTTTCAATTTTTCCAATATTTCAGACGTGTTCCTCGACGAAAGACCTAACCGATGCCCTCTCTTGCACCTCTGATTACTCGACGACAAGCTCCGCCCCTCCGAGCACAAATCCTCCGTTGGCAGTGATGTGCGGAGGACTCAATGAGCCAAATTCCAGCAGTGATTATGCGTCGAGGTTAGTGGAAAAAAAATCCGGAAACTATTTTTTAAAAATCCTGAAACTTGAAAAAAAAATTAAAAAATAAAAAAAAAATTTTTTTTCAAAAATTTCATTTTTTTGATAATTTTTTTAAATTTGTAATATTCCCAATATTTTATCAATTTACGGAATTTAAAAATGAAAAAATCACAATTCTAAAAAAAAATTTTTAATTCCACTTTTTCCCCAATTTTCATTTTTTTTTTGTCTTGGTGTTTGGCATTTTTCAGACATTTCAATTTTCTTGCACTCTTCTCATCCCTTATCATTTCCTTATCATTTTCGATATCATTTGCAGTGACCCCTCCCCGTGCACGCGCAACTCCACTTCCCCGGCATCTCGTCCATCCAACTTGGTCCTCTCCTCGTCCAACACTGTCCCACCGGTGGCCCAACAACAGCCCCCGATGAGCCGGAGCCAAAAGATACGGCTACGCACCAAATTGGGATCACGTGATCCGGCAAGACGGCACACGCTCAGTGATGTTGATACTTTGAAGGTATGGGAATTTTGGCAGGGGTTTTGGGATTTTTTTTTGGATTTTCAGAGTGTTTTTTTATTAGATTTGCATTTTTTTTCCACTAACAACTTTCCCTGAAAAGTTCTAAAAATGTTTTTTTAATTTAAAAATTGTGAAAAAAAATTTTCTCAAGATTTTGAAAAAACTTGATTTTTATGGATTTTTAGCGTATTTTTAGTGTTTTTTCCATTATTTTTGATATTTTTCCCACTAACAGCTTTTCCTGAAAATCCGAAAATTTTTAGAAAAATTGAAAAATTAAAAAAAAATTATTTTCAAGATTATTTTGAAAATTTTTTTGATTTTTCCTAAAATGTTAATTTTTTAATTTGTAAAAATTGGGAAAAAATCAATTCTGGAAATTTTTTGAAATTTTCGTTACGAGACTCAACAAGAATTTTTTGAAATTTTGAAAAAAAACATTTGAGCAAATTTTATCATGTTATCACCCCAAATTCCAGAAACGGAAAATTCGCGGAAATCATGAAAATTTAATTTTTTGTGTTTTTTGAATTTTCTGAATTTCGGAAAATCTGGAAATTCTGGAGATTTTGAGCTTTTTTCAGAAATTTATTTCTGATTCTCGAAAAAAATCATTTCAAAAAAATTGGTAAAAAGACGTGATTATTGTTCAAAAATCATAATAAAATAAATGTTCTCGAAAAAAATAATGAAAATTTAGTTTTGAAGAAATTAAAAAATTTTTGAATTTTTTTTCTGAAATTCAGACTGAAAATCATAATTTTTCTCCGGTTTTCAGTAAATTTTGCAATTTTCAAAAATCTTTATCATTATCATTTTCTCTTATCAATCTCCTTATCATCTATTCTAATGTCCGCTAGTCTTCCAGGAAGGCCGTCTCGACAAGCTCGCTCGCTGGTTCGGCATCCGCAAATCCTCTCCCGACGTGAGCCGTGACGGTGTGCCTTCAGATGAGGGCGTCTCCGCCACCACCAACACATCATCGCACCTTCCGAAGCTCGTCGAGTCACCGCCCGTCTCACCGCCCGTTGTCATTGTCAGAACTTCTTCGCCGAATGAGCTGACGCCAGTTTCTGGTGATGAGCAGTTGTAATATCACTACTGATTTTTTGAGGAAGGGATTTTTTGGGAAATAATTTTATTTTCAATTTTTATGAATTTTTTTGGATTTTTAAAAAGAAATTTAGATCAATTTTGAGCAAGAAAAATTTTTGGAAAATTTGAAAAATTGAAAAAAAAATTTTTTTTTCGATTCTTGAAATTTTTTTTAATTTTCAAATAATTTTTGGAATTCACTGGAATTTTTTGAACTTTTCTAAAAAAAATCTATGAATTTTTAAGCAAGAAAAAATTTTTCAAAATTTTTTCAAAAATTGAAAAAAAAAAATTTTTGAATTCTTTTCCAATTTTTTTTAAATTTTAATTTTTTTGGAAATTTTTGAATTTTTCGTAAAAATTTCCATCAATTTTTGAACTTGGAAAAAGTTTGAAAAATTCAACAAAAAAAAATTGAGTTTTAAAAAATTTTCTAGAATTTTTCAAATTTACTTGAATTTTTGAATTTTTTTTCCAAAAAATTCCATCTATTTATCAGCTCTGAAATTTTTTTGAAAATTCAAAAATTGAAAAAAATTATTTTTCAAAAATCCCCCCCTCCCCTCCACCATTTCCCGCCCTCTCTTTTCCTTTCTGTGCAGTGTCCATCTCCATTACGGGTTGTCGATTTCACACACACACACAAACTTTCTTATCAGTTTTGTTTTTTTTTTATCAGTAATCAGAGTAATCACCCTCCTAACACACATATGAAAGATCTCTTTCTATTTTCCCCATTTTTTTCTGAAATTTTTGAAAATTTCATTTTTTTTTCACAAAAAATCAATAATATCCCACCCCCTACAGTACCTCCGGTATCTCGGTTTCAACAATCATTTCTTTCTTTCTTTTATTGATTTTTTTCCATTTTTCTCTCCTTCGAATCGCATACATATTTTCTTGTTTTCCCCACTCCATTTCTTCTGAAAATTTGAGAAATTTTCCCTTTTTTTCCTATACATTTTTCTCTTTTCAAAATTTCCCTCTAATCCATTTTTATCTTTTTAAACGCAATTTCTCTCATGATTTTTTCGCGAAAAAAAACCATTCATTTTCATCATCTTCCGATCCAAGTAGGCAAAAATCGATAATTAGTGAAAAATCAATAATCCAAAAAATCGATAATCAATCAATTTTCGGTTTCAACGTTTTCATCTCGGTGGCTTACGGAGAATTGGCTTTTGGTGTGTGAACTGCCGGAGAAACTGTGTGGCTCTGCGAGAAAAATCAATATTATTGATTTTTCACAAAAATCAATAACTCACCTTCTCAATCGATTTTTTGTGATGTTGTGGTGGTGGAGTTTTCGGATCTTCAAAACTTTTCTAAAAAAAAGGAATTATCGATTTTTCTAAAAAATCAATAACTTACCGATTTCGATTTTTTATTGTGAGCTGGAGATGGTGCATCAACAACTTTTTCCTTCTAAAAATTAAAATATTGATTTTTCTAAAAAAGGGGCGGGGCTTACAGTTTCTTTGGATTTACGAGTTTCATGAGGAGTTGGCATTTCCAAAAATGGACTGTCCTTCTGGAAAATCAATAAATCTGAAAAATTAGCATTGGAGCGCACTTACAGATTTCCGATTTTTCGGTGTTGGTGGTTCAATCAATTTTTCTTTCTGGAAAAAAATCGATAATTTGGAATTTCGTAAAAATGGATATTTTCCATACCTGTTCCTTTGATTTCTTCAATTCTTTCGGTGATGGTTATAGCTGGACACCGGTTCGATTTTTCGAGCGTGAAACCGGTTTTTTCGAGTTCAAAATTCGAACCGGTTAACTTGTTCATTTCAAACATCTATTAACGAGTTCCACGGCGAACCTAACCAATCGAGTTCCCTTCAAACCGGTTAAACTCATTTCTGAACCGGTTCGGCCCTTTCCACTGATAACGTGATGAAAATACCCTCGTGACCCCGGTTTTTCCCCCCAAAATGCTCAAATTTTCCCTCCGAACCTGTTCGAACTCGAGTTTAACCGGTTTGGAATGAACTCGTTCACGTTTCGAACTCGTTCCGAAAAACTCAAATTCGAACCGGTTCGGCCGAAACCCCTTGAAATGAAGGAACCAGTTCTCCGTGGAAACCAGAAATGAAGGTTTCCGTCGGAACTCGTTCCAGAAATAAACTCGATTTTCGAACCGGTGTCCAGCTATAGTGATGGTGCATCGATTGGCTTGTCTTTCTGGAAGAAAAAAATCAATAAATCAATAATTGTTTGAAAAAATCGATAACCTGCTCTTTCGGCCGTTTTGGTGAAGCCATTTCTTCGAATTTTTTGGCCTAAAATTGGAAAAATTGAATTTTCAAAAAATTGGAAAAAAAATCAATACCGGCGGCTCTGTCGATTTTCGTTGTTGGCCTGGGGAAGCAGAAATTGGTTCTTTTTTAGGCGTTTTTGGCTGGAAAAATTATCAATCGATAATCAATCAATAATTTGAAAGTTTCAATAAAACTGATAGATTTTTGCGAAAATTAAGGAAAAAATTCGAAAATTCCTAAAAAATCAATTTTCCATCAAAAAACCAATGTAAAAATATCAATAGATAGGAAATTGTCTCCTTATCATTTTATCAGTTTATCACTTTTTTCTATCTCCACCCCTTATCAAGTTATCACTGAAAATCCAGATCATCTCCAAAAAATCAGAAATTTTTAAGATGATCTGGATTTTTTGTGATAACTTGATAAGGAGTGAAGATAGAAAAAAGTAGTCAACTGATAAAATGATAAGGAGATAATTCCCTATCGATTGGCGTTTTTACATGCCTAATTTGAGTAGAAATTGATTTTTTACGATTTTTTGAAAATTTGTCAAAAAAATTTTCTCATTTTTTTTCAAAAATAAAACTCTGACCATCTCCTCCCGCTTCCTCATCTCGATCTTCTTCTCCTCCTTACCAAACGGATTCAAATGTCTGAACATATTCTTAAACTGAAACCCTTCCCTCCGCCGTCCATCTCCAGGCGACGGCGTCTTTCTCATCATCACCGGAGTCGTCCGTTTCACCAGAATCGGCTTCTTCACCTCGTCTTCAATGGCTTCTTTACTCGCATTTTCCTGAATCGTCTGCTCCATTTTTCGGAACGCCGCAATTTGTTTCGCATTCTTTTGTCGCTTCTCCTCGTCGTCTTTCCATGTCGCCCAGCCTGGAGCGGCGTTTAGAAGCAGTTGTTTGGCTGGAAAAATTCAATTAAAAATTGGATCCATTTTTCAAAAAATTGTAAAAAATCAATTTTCCATCAAAAAATTAAGGTAAAAATGCCAATCGATAGGAAATCGTCTCCTCATCATTTTATCAGTTGACAACTTTTTTCTATCTCCTCTCCTTATCAAGTTATCAGTTGATTTCTAAAAAGTAGCTTTTGTGAAGATTACTTTGGTATTTTAGTGATAACTTGATAAGGAGTGGAGATATCGAAAAGTGATCAACTGATAAAATAATAAGGAGAAAATTTCCTATGTATTGGTAATTTTATTTCCATTTTTTGAACAAATCCTGATTTTTTACGATTTTCGGGAAATTTCCCAATTTTTCAACTAATCAACTCACGTCTCTTATCATCGGGTTTCAGCTCAATTCCCGAATATCTCAACATGACTCTCAACTTCTCGTAACATCTCTCATTATGAAAAATGGCTTCTGGAGAGAAGGTTTGGCACATTTGAGGAGCCAATTTTATGAACATTTTGTCTTTGTGGGGTCTGAAAAATTGAAAAATTGGGAAAAATTGAAAAAAAAATGTTTTTTAGCTTCAAAATAAATTTTTTCCAATAGAAAATGTTTCAAAAATAAATCACTAGTTAGTCTCAATTTCAAAAAAAATTTGATATCGGAAAAAAATCGTGTGGAACAAAAAAATGAAAAATGAAAAAATGAGAAATTGAAAAGTTCGACCTGATAAAAAACCTTTTAGAAAATTTTTTCTGACTTCGAAATAATTTTTTTCCTATAGAAAAAGACTTCAGAAACAAATCTTTAGTTAATTAAAATTTCTGAAAAATTTTTTGAAATGGTGAAAAAAATCAAAAAAGCTAACTTACACACTAAAAAAGGCGGCTCTCTCGTCCTCCTTGTACTCTTTATGCGGACGATGGAACACGTTGACAACAGCCACATTGGCCATCCGAACAACGGCATTTACGCCTGTTTGACGAGGTGGAATCACTCCGTTTCGACGGTCCACAAAGTAGGAATAGTTATCAGTGGTGAGGATTTGGAAGGCGATCGGATAGTCGCCGTGGTTGATCAGACAGACGGTTCGACGTTCCGGAGGACGGGTTTCCTGGGGGAAAATGGGGAATAATTGGAATTGATAGAAAATTTAATTCTTATCATTTTATCAGTTGATAACTTTTTACTATCTCCTCTCCTTATCAAGTTATCACTAAAATCCCAAACTTCACTTTCAAAAATACAACCTAATCTTCAAAAAATCATAAAAAATCAATTTTCAATTAAAAAATTGATGTAAAAATGCCAATCGATAGGAAATAATCTCCTTATCATTTTATCAATTGACCACTTCTTTCTATCTTTACTCCTTATCAAGTTATCACTAAAAACTCAAAGTGCTCTCTGAAATGCTGCCTTTTCCGAATCCATTGGTAACTTGATAAGAAGTGAAGATAGCAAAAAGTTGTCAACTGATAAAATGATAAGGAGAAAATATCCTACCGATTGGCGTTTTTACATTGAGTTTTTGCTCGGAAATTGATTTTTTAGGATTTTTGAAAAAAACCACTTTTTTTTGAGAAAATCAATATTCTTCTCTCACCTTCCTGGAAAACTCCAAATAATTATAATTAACCGAAACCAAAATAGGCGGTTCAATCAACTTGACATCAGGATTCGTATCAGTCCACAGGAACCCATCATTCGACAGATAACCTCCAGAACACGGATGATCCTTCTTCCCGCCGCCTTTTTCAGTTTCACGTGACTCACGTGATTCACGTGATTTACGGGGTAATTTTGGCGGGATCCGTCGTTTTTTAGGGTCCTCGTTGGAGCGGAACACCCGCTTTTCTTCGTCTCGTCGGGTAGGTGGGGGCATACGTGAAATGGCTTGGTTGCCACGTGAGAAAATATTTGATTGAGTTTTGAATTCCACGTGAAAATGAGGTCCCTGTTACGTGAAAATAAAACGTGAAAACATTTTTTCAAAAAAAAAAAAAAATTTTTTTTTCAAATGTTTTCCAGGATTCTCATTGGAGCGCACTTCCCCCTTTCTGGAACAATTCTATAAATTGCCATGTTCTAGAAGCTAATAAAAAACCCTTCTTATTTTTACATTTTCACGCTTCAACAATTTTAATTTCATTTTCCTTTTGTTCTTTTTCACACAATCGACACAATCTTGAATTGAAATAAATTCAGCTAAGAAAATCGTGTTATCTAGTCTTGGGAATCTTTCACGTTTTCCAAATTTTATAGGATTTACGTGAAAAATCTAGGTCAATTTTTATAGGATTCACGTGAAAAATCTAGGTCAATTTTTATAGGATTCACGTGAAAAATCTAGGTAATTTTTCACGTGACGTTGACTCAAAAATCAATTTTCTTGGGCTCAAAGTTTCGGTGAACAATAGGACGTTGTGTGACTTGTAACTCTATTCGCCTTGTCCACTTCTTCTTCTTCTTTTCCCTTTTTCATATATTCATAAATCGGGTGACAAAAGATGCGTGTCCTCCTCTTCTTCTTTTCTATTGTAAATGTGTCTCTGTGTGCTGTTCCCATGTTTTCACTTTTAGAAGAAGTTTTTATTGATTTTTTTGGGAAAAATTGATATAGGCATTGTATAGGAATTGTGCTGAAAATCTGGCGAATTTTGAGAAAAAATTGAAAAAATTTGAAAAATGCAATTTTCAACTTTGAGAAGACGTTTCTCATCTGAAAATTGTAGAATCCATTTAAGATTTTTTTTGAGCTTGTTCCTGGGTCCCTTGACTACAAAATATCTTGAGATGAGCAAATTTTGACAAATTTGAGCCAAGTTATAGGTAATAGAAGTTGGAAAATGAGGACCCAATTTTAGGGGTTCCTATTTTTCAGAATTTTTTCCAAAAAAATTGGTTATTTTTGAAATTGATAAAAAAAAATAGTGGAAAGAGTATACATTTGAAGAAAAAAAAATTTACGACACTCCGAAATCCCGGTGTTTTGGAATACTAATTTTTCTTTTTTTTTCTGATAAAAATTTTTTTTTGAAAGAAAATTGAGAATTTTAGAGCTTCTGGAAGCAGTTACCAATCAATAAAAGTATTTAGAAAAATTAAAAGAAAAATTTTGAAAATAGTAAAAAAATTTAGAACACTCCAAAATCCCACCTTTATCCACATGACACTGGCTCTAATTTTCTAGATTTTCAAAAATTCACAACAAAAATTACAACACTTCGAAATCCCACCCTTTTTTTAAATCATAATTGCTCTAGAATTTTCAAAAAAATTCATATTTACAACACTCCAAAATCCCGCTCTTCAAAATTTGGGAAATTTTCAAAAAATTTAAAAAATCCTACTTTTCCCAAAAATTGAAAAAAAAAGTACGAGACTCCAAAATCCCGTCATTTTTTACAACAATGGCTCTGGAATTTTCCAAAAATTCCTACAACACTCCAAAATCCCGCCCCCTTCTCCAACCACCTGTTCCAATTAAAAAGTACACATAGATGAGTGTCTCGAACAACTAAAAAAGCTAACACATGTGTGTGTCCTTCTTCTCGTTTCCAACCGCACACCCGTCATTCATCGCTCGGCCGCCCGTCAAAATGGGGCTCGTCCTCACCACTTCATCACTCATTTCACTCATTTTCTCTCTGATTCTTCCTCTCTTCTCGTTGAGAGTCGGGAAGGGACAAAGCGTTTGTGGATGATGAACTCATAGGGGTCCCACGTATTGGTCCAAGGGTCCCGGCTGCTTGTCTGCCGACTCCTCGGATCTAATGGTGTCTCTCTGTCTGGGCTTTATCTTTTTTTCCAACTTGATTTTTTTTGTTCATTTTTTTTACAAATTGATGAGTGATTAGAATTGATAAGGATATAATTGTTATCAGTTTTTCTTTTCAAATTTCAAAAAAAAAAATTTTTTTTTTTGCAAATTTTTTTTTTCAATTTTGCACCTAGTGATTTGTGATCATTTGAACTTTGATTTTCTTCGTTTCCAATTTTCAATCTTATTTTTAAATTTACTAACAATTCGTGATTTTATATGGAAATTCTTGAATTTTTTGGATTTTTCTGGATTTTTCTAGAATTTTTGAAAAAAAATTGGAAATTGAAGTTTTAATTTTTGACCTAATTTGGAAACAATTTTTTCGAAAATTTGTAAAAAATCAATTTTCGCTCAAAAATTAAGATAAAAATAGGAATTGATAGAAAATTATCTCCTTATCATTTTGTCAGTTGATCACTTTTTTCTATCTCCACTCCTTATCAAGTTATCACTGAAATCCCGAACTTCACTCATAAAATTTACCAAATTTCCAAGAAATTGTAAAAAATCAATTTTTTCTTGAAAAATTCGAGTAAAAATGCGAATCTATAGAAAATTATCTCCTTATCATTTTATCAGTTGATCATTTTCAGCTATCTCCACTCCTTATCAAGTTATCACTGAAAATCCAGGTGGTCCCAAAAAACACTGATTTTTTGGGAGGGGACCCGAATATCAGTGATAACTTGATAAGGATTGAAGATAGAAAAAAGTTGTCAACTGATAAAATGATAAGGAGACAATTTCCTATCGATTGGTTTTTTTACATCAAAATTTGAATTAAAAATTGATTTTTTATGATTTTTTGAAAGAAAATTGGAAAAAAAATTTTGTTTTTGGATCAATTTTTTTGAAATTTATTTTTTCAAAGTTTTATATTTTTTTCAACTTCAAAGTTATCAATTCACAACTAAAATCATCATTCCATCTCTAAAAAAAAAGTTTCCCATTTTTTCCCAAGAAAATCAGTGTGTGTACCCTGTGTTTATTGACACTGCATTCGGAAATTTCAATAGAAAATCGAACAGTATACATTTATGTCTTGAGAAGGAATTTATAGGCGACACAGAAGAAAAGCGGACATCGTGTTTGTCCCCTTCTCCCGCAAAATTCTGCTTTTTCTCACGACTCGAGGTCCTCCTTTTTGACGTGTTCGTGATTTAGTGCCCCGCCAAATTTATGTGTAGCACTCGTTTTCGAGTGGAGCGGAAGCAGTCGTTTTTGGGAGCTCCTAGGAGCTTCTAGAACATTTTGGAATGCTTGAAAATGTCAAATTCACAATTTTGAAATGTCTAGAATTTTTTGAATTTTTTTTTGAAAATTTTTGAAATTTTCGATTTTACCAAATTAGGTCCCTTTTTTTTCAAAAAATCATAACTTTTTTCAAAATCGATAAATTTTTCTCCTTTTAAGATATTTTGTAGCCATAAGGGTCTAGAATAAGTACAATATTTTTCAGAAAGATTCTATGAGATTCAGATGAGGAACGTCATCTGAAAGTAGAGGAATCTGATTTTTTTTTCGGAAAAAGGACCTTTTTTTTTTTAAAAAATCATAACTTTTTTCAAAATTGATGAATTTTTCCCGTTCCAAGATATTTTGTAGTTATTAGGTGCTAGAATAAGCCCAAAAATTTTGATAAAGATTCTACAATATTCAGATAAGATAGGTCTTCTGGAGGTAGAGGAATCTGATTAAAAAAATTTTTTTTTTCAATTTTCCAAATTTTTAATTTTTTTTCCTGAATTTTCGTCATTTTTTCCCTAGTTTTGATCATTTTCTTGATAAAAAAAATGCAAAAAATTTCAAAAAAATTTTTTTCCGTCAAAAAAATTTGTCAAGCCTTCAGAATCCCTCTACATCATCTGAATCCCATAGAATCCTTTTGATGATTCTGAAACTTATTCTAAGGACCCTAAACTCCAAAATGTCAAAAACCGTGCAAAAATTATCAAATTTTCAAAAAAGGGCCCCAAAGATAAGCCTTATCACAACCTGTATCAATCATCCTTCTCTTATCACTCTCAGTTTTCAAATTCTCTTTTTTCAAAACCCCAAAAAAAATTTTTTTTTCAATTTTTTTCTCAATTTTCCTTTTTTTTGGGTCAGTTTCAAAACATTTTCTATCAGGAAAAAAATTCGGAAATTCGAACAAGCCCCGCCCCTTTCCACCTATCCGTATCACAACTTCTATCACCATTCTCTTATCATTCTCAATTTTCAAAACCATCCCCTTATCACTATCTCAATCAATAATCTTTTTCTCCATATTCCAGGGAAGCCCCGCCCCTTCTCGGGAATGTTCACAATCACATCGCCACCTTCCTATATGGTAAGTGAATTTGGTGCATCATAATCATAAATGCTGCCGCACAAAAATCAAGTATTCAATTGGGGCCATCCTTCCGTTTTCTTATTCAATTGTGAATTCTCTCACGGTACCCTCTCTCCAGAAGAAGAAGAAGAAGAAGAAGTGGTCCACCGTTAACCCAGGGTCCCCCCCCTCATCATTCAGAGCCCATGCATTACTAGGGGCTTTGTGTGCTCCGCCGAAGAGCACAAGAAGAAGCGTCTTTAAACTGGGAGATGTGTTCTTGTGGTGGGAAAACATGTGAATTGTAGGAGAGGGGGAGGTGTAAATGTGCTCCATTGAGAATGATTTGATTAGGTGGGAAGGAAGTGCGCTCTGGGGAGAATTTTTTTTGAAATTGACCATAACTATGATAGGAAAGTGCACTCTAATCAGGATTTTTCAAAATTTAATTTTTGGGTTTTTTTAAAATAGATTTGTAAGTTAGTAAATGCGCTCGAATGAGAATTTTGGATTTTTTCGAATTTGAGCTGAATTTTCATTTTTTTTTTTGAAATTGACAATGACCATGATTGGAAAGCGCGCTATAACGTGAAATTCTCGTTTTTTCGAATTGAGTTGAATTTTCAAAGTAAAGGAAGTGCGCTCTAATGAGAATTTTTGGAAATTTCATCTTTGGGTCATTTTTATAGTTCTAGTAAGTGCGCTCTAGGGAGAATTTTTGGTTTTTTAAAAATTGACCTAGTTTCCTGTGCTTTTCAATATTTTTTGAAATTGATTGGACCATCCACGATGAGAAAGTGCGCTCTAATGAGAATTTTTCCAAATTTCATATTTTTGACGATTTTCAAATATTAGTAAGTGCGCTCCAGTGAGAAAACATTTTTTGGACCTTTTTTGAACTTTTTGAATTTTTTTTTTCTTTAGGATTGAAAGTTCGCTCTATTGAGAAATCGCAATTTTTTCAAAAAAAATTTTTTTTTGAAATTTGACCTATTTTTCATAGTTTGGCAAATGCGCTCTATTGAGGATTCCGCAAATTTCTGGATTTTCCTTATTTTTCAGCAGGAATTTTGCTTTTTTAATTTTTTTTTTGAAAAATCGGGGGAAGTGCGCTCTGATGAGAATTTGAATTTAAAAAACAATTTTTTTTAAATATCCACCTTTTTCCCAATTGTTCAAATTTTATGTCACAATTTTTGAACTTTGAAAAAAAAATTTTTTTTTCAAATTTTTTTTATTTTCAAAAAAATTAAAATTCAATTTTTTCAAATTGAACATTTGCTCCAATGCTAATTTTCATGTTCTTATCATTATCACTATCTTTGAAAAAAAAATTATCAAAAATCCTGAAAAATTTTGAAAAATCTGAAAAAACATTTTTTTTCTCCATTTTTTCCCCAACTTCATTGGAGCGCATTTTCAATTTCCTACTCTCTTTTTTCCTTATCAGTACTCCTAATCAATCATTTTTTCATAATAAGTAAAGATTTATGAATTTTATTCCAAAAGCTGAAATATTGTACCTCTCCATCTCTGTCTTCTGCTCTCCGTCTCTGCGTCTCTCCCTCTCCAACACTCTCTCGCCTCTCCAATTTTATGACAGAGTTTTTGTAGTTTTATATATTCCACCCTCTCTCAAACACTCTTTCTCCGCGTTTTCTTCTGATTTTATCATTTTTATCAGTTCTCCCCCTTTTTGGGCATGCGTGCCCTTATTTCCAAAAATCCAGATGACGTACCTCATCTGAATCCTTTAGAATCCTTCTGAAATTTTTTGAACTCATTCTAGGGCATATCGACTATAAAATATCTTGGAACGGGAAGAATTCATTGATTTTGAAAAAAGTTAGGATTTTTTGAAAATAGGGTACCTTGAAAAAAGCCGATTTTTTTGGATTTTTATATTTTGGCTCAAAATTGATGAATTGAGCCCAGAAATGGACTGAAATTAGTAAAAAGATCCTGAATTTGATTTCCAGAATTTTTGACTGAATCGGTTGGACATTCAGATGAAAAATGACTTCAGGGATTCAGAAGTCAGTTGAAAAACTTTGGAAAAAAAATTTTTTTTTGGAAATTTTTTTTGAATTCTAAAAATTTTTTTGCAGCTTTGACAATTTGTCAAAAATTGAATAATACTTCTAAAAACCTGCGGAAATTCTGGAAATTCACAAAAATTTTTTTTTTGGAAATTTGGAAAAAAATGTGTTTTTTGAAAAATGTTTCCAAATTTTACAAAATTTTTTGAAGGTTCCAAAAATTTTTTCGAGTTCATAAGTATTTTTAATTGCTTATAAGAATTTTAAGAATCAATTTAAAAAATTCTGAATTCCAAAAAAATCTTTAAAAAATTTCTGAAAATCGGAAGAAAAAATTTTTTTTTTGGAATTTTTTTTTGGAATTTCATAGAAGTTTTACAGGCTTCAAAAATTTTTTTAGAGATTTTAAATACTTCTGATTACCTCTGAAAAATCTGAAAATCAATTTAAAAATATTTTTTAATCTGAAAAAATTCACAAAAAAAAATTTTTTTTGGTAATTGTTTCTGAATTTCAAAAAAAATTTTTGAAGCTTCAAAAAAATCTCAAAAACC
>LR539864.1:466590-486658 GCA_900536315.3 Caenorhabditis becei | reverse complement strand
GAAAAATATAGGTCATTTTTTATAGGATTCACGTGAAAAACATAGGTCAATTTTTATAGGATTCACGTGAAAATCTAGGTCACTAAATTCCGATTTTTCAGAACTATGAGTGTTTCCATAACTTGAACATCTTTGCTCCATCTATAGATTGTGAGTTTCTATTTTTCAACAATTATTGATTGAATTTCAAAAAATCAATAATCGATTGATTTTCCAGTCACCGAAATCAACAAAAAGTTTCTAAAGTACGTGAACGAGTGGCTGCCGACATGGGAACCACAAGAACTCGAAAGTATCCCGGAAATGGTTCCGGATAACTATAGATCCACTAGGAAATACACAAATTTTGCTATATGTCCACTTCAAGCCATGAGAGCGTGGGCATTGTTGGCGAATATCTCGGCGAAGAAGACCAAGAGGGATTTGTTGGCGTTTATTGCGGGATGTGAGTTGGCAAAACGCTTGTAACGTGAGAATGAGCGAAGATAGAAAAAAGTTGTCAACTGCAAACTTGTTGTAAATTATCCGCTCTATAACTTTGTAATTGACCACTTTTTTCTATCTTCACTCCTTATCAAGTTATCACTCAATCAAAATAGGGTACCTGCTTTCACTGATAACTTGATAAGGTGTGAAGATAGAAAAAAGTTGTCAACTGTAAAGTTGTTCAGAATTGTGTGCTCTACAACTTTGCAATTGATCACTTTCCCCTATCTTATCACCTTATCAAGTTATCACCAAATTTCCAGACACCTCCTCAAAATCCTCCTACACCACCCTCGAAACTCTCAACCAAGAGCTTCTCAACCTCCACGTGGGGTCCGAAGCGGACTTTGATGGATGTGTGCGGCTCTTTTCCGAATTTCCTCATCATTTGGCTCACAAATTCCAATTATTGAGAGATATCAACACGATGTACGGGGGGAAGAGCTCTCGGGCTGCTCTACAGCATCATTGTTTCGCAACAGATCCTGATGGATTTTACTCGTGTTATCGGATTAATGAGGAGAATTGGGTGAGGGTTTTGATATGGGAATGTGAAAAACATTCAGAAAAAAACCAAAAATTAAAAAAGAATTTGAAAAAAAAATATTTTTTTCAAAATATTTTTTGGTAAATTTTCAAAAAATCGTAAAAAATCAGTTTTTGCTCACAAAATTGATGTAAAATAACCAATCGATAGGAAATTTTCGCCTCATTATTTTATCAGTTGGTCACTTTCTCCTATCTCTACTCCTTATCAAGTTATCATTGAAAAACCAAACCTCACCCTCAAAATTGACCTAACATTCAAAAAATCGTAAAAAATCTATTTTTGTTCAAAACATCAAAGTAAAAAAACCAATCGATAGGAAATTGTCTCCTTATCATTTTATCAGTTGATCACTTTCTGTTATCTTCACTCCTTATCAAGTTATCACTAAAAATCCAGATAGCTCTTTGAAAATCGCACCTTTCGGAAATCAATCGATAACTTGATAAGGAGTGGAGATATCGAAAAACGGTCAACTGATAAAATGATAAGAAAAGCATTTTCTATTGATTTCCCACCGTTTCAGCTCTCCACAAACGGTCAAATCCGCTACGTGATCCCTGAAACCCACGCTCCCAACTGGCGTGCCTCCATGGTGCTGACCTCCTCAATTGACTGCGTTTTCTACTGGAAAACCGACGAAATCGCATCGGATACTGATTCGATGCGTTTCTGGGATTCACCAAAACACGACACTTTCTCGTTGTGCACTGGATTATACGCGTTGGCGACGTTTCAAATGACCACAAAGGGAGATATGGTCGAGTTGGAGGGTTGGGTGGAGGGATCCAAGTTGTATTTGATCAAGTGGGTTATTTACTTATAGAGTTCTCTAGAAAAAATCAAAAATGAAAAAAAATTTTTTTTAGAAATTTTTTTTTAATTTTTCCGATTTAGAAATCATTTTCCAGCAATTTGATGACGTGGAACTTGATCAGCATAAAATTCTGCGTCGAATGACACCCATAAACCTTTTTTTTTTGAAGTTTTGAAAATTTTGGATTCTGAATCCCGACTTCTGACTTCAGAATCCATTTTTCGAGAATTCGGTGACGTGAAACGTGTTCAGCGTAAGATTCTGAGTCAAATGACACCCATCATGATAGGATTCTGAAAAATGAAGAATTCTGGATTCAGAAGGCAGGATTCAGAATCCCAAAAAATTTTTTCAAGAAACACAATCATGATGGGTGTCATTCGACTCAGAATTTTATGCTGAGCAAGTTTCACGTCACCAATTTCTCGGAAAATGGAATATGGATTCAGAATCCAAAAATTTTTCAAAAAAAAATTTTAAAAAATTTTTCCAGAAACCAAGATGCCCGAAAGTTTGACCCAAAAATCGTGACCCAATTCAACAAAGGCGCCGGATGGAAGAAAAAAACCGGAAAAATCATGATTCCCAAATCCACCACCTCCACGCCGATTTCCCTGTTCAAACAGGCGAAAGAGCACGGATTGGCGAGGGTGTTCAACAGTGAAAAGTCACAATTGGACGAGTTACGTGATAAGAACGTCAAATACAACTTTATCACTCTCTACGATCACTATCACAAGACCAACTTTGAGATCAGTGCCAATGAGCCGGTTGAGCCGAATATGAGGGATGATTTTGATAATTTGGAGGCGGCCAAGGCTCATCAGTTGGCCGAGGCACAGGTTGTTGGGAAGTGTACCAGAGATTTGGGTTAGTGATAAGAGTTATCAGTGGAAAAATATTTTTTATCAAAAAAAAATTTTTTTTTTTCGTTTTGAGACCCAAATTCTAATTTTTGAATTTTTTTGGTGGATATGACGATTTGGGTCTCAAAGCCAAAAAAAAAATACAAAAAAATTTCCAAAAAAATTTTTTTCTAGAATTTTTGAATTTTTCGCTTCGAGACCCAAGCTCCGCCCCTTTTTTAAAACTATTCCAATTTTAAAATTTTTAGTAGGCGGGGCTTGGGTCTTGAAGCGAAAAATGCAAAACACAAAAAAAAATTACAAAAAAAAATTTTTTTTCTCTGAAATTTTCAAATTTCAATTTTACGCTTCGAGACCCAAGCTCCGCCCCTTTTTTCAATGTTTTTTCAAATTCAAAATGTTTAGTGGGCGGGGCTTGTGTCTCGAAGCGGAAAAAAATTTATTAAAAAAATTACAAAAAAAAATTGAAACAAATTTTTTTTTCCAAATTTTTGAAATTTTCATTTTTCGCTTCGAGACCCAAGCTCCGCCCCTTTTTCTCAATTTCAATAAATTTTCCCTCAGAAAACAACGACAAATTCTACTTTACCTACTACGAAGATCATCTCGATCAGAATCCCAATGGAATGATTGAACCGCCTGATGAGAAGGAATTTTTTGCCCCGGAAGGTGGGATATTTGATTTATTGATTGAATTTTTCTAGATTTTTAGATTAGCGATTGATTTCTGGGAATTTTAAAATTTCAAAAATTATTGATTTTTCAGCCGGAGACGTTGCTTTCGATGAGCCATTTCACTACGTGATGACACGTGAAGTGAACGGAAAACCGCTTATTTTGTGTGCTGGATATTTTGTGAGTTTTTAGGGAAAAATATTGATTTTTTGAAATTAAAAAATTTGGATTTTCAAAAAAAAAATTTTTAATTTTTTTCAGAAATTTTGAAATTTCCCTTTTTTTTGAAATTTTCAAAGAGCAATCGGTTATTTTAATCAATCAATACATTTTTCAGTGCAACACGATTTGGGTAAATAAGTGATAAGTGATAAGGCCACAGAAGTGATAAGAATTGATGAGATGATGGGAAGAGAGTGAGGAGATCAAAATAACTCGAACTGAATGTGTGCTTTTTTTTGGGGTTTTTAATGGATTTTTTTGGGTTTTTTAAAGAATGAAAATTGGAGTTTCGAATTTTTCTTGGTTTTATTGTTCAGTAGAGCGCACTTGCTAGGCAAAAAAAAATGGAAATTTGAATGTTTCAAAAAAATAATTTTTTTTATTTTTATTCCAAAATGTTATATTTTTCAAATTTTTCTGAAAATTTGAAAAAAATGAGGCTGCTAATGCGCTCTATTGTACAAAAAAATTTGAAATTTGAAAATCTAGAAATTTTTAAAAATTTCCGAAAAAAATTTTTTTTTTCAAAATTCAAAATTTCTCTTTTTTCAATTTTTTGAAAATTGTTTAATTTTTTTTTTTTGAAAATTGGAAAAAATCTAATAATGCACCGTACGAAAATTCGAAAACTTTAAAAATTGAAAATCTAGGAAAAAAGAATTTTTTTTCAAAAGTCTGAAAATTTCACATTTTCCCTCAAATTTTTAATTTTAAATTTTTCAAAATCAAATTATTTTCTCAAATTGCGGAAATGCGCTCTACCGTGCAAAATTCGCGAATTTTGGAAAAATCAAAGTTCAAAAATCGCCCAAAAAATCCCAAAAAATAGGAAAAAATATGGAAAATGATGAGAAAATTAGCGCAAAATCGATAAAATCAAGATATTCCAAAAATCAATAAAATTACAAATTTCAAAAATCCGGCACACAATTGATCGGATGGTACTGTACATTGACGGTGGTGGCTCGGCGATCGGCGGCTCCACGGATCAGTCCGATGCTTTCCAACTGACCGGCCGAAGCGAAAAATGCGCCTTTCTCCGTATCGATTTTTGTCTTTTTATTGATTTTTTGACTTTCCGAAAGGAAATCCCTGGCCCAATCAGCAATGGGGACGGTTTTGAATTTGCGATGACAGAGAAGTGCCCGCCAGGCACGGGAAATTGGCAGATTCCGATGATCCGATGTCTCCAAAAGACACTTTTCAATGTCCACCTCGTCGGATGCGTCCAGGGAAGTCTTCACGTGATTGAGTGTCCACGTATGGCCACCGATCACGTTGCGCCACGTGGAGGGGTATGGGCGGAGGGTGGATTCGAAGAGGTTCTGGAAGAAATGGTCAATTTTTGAAGATTGGAATTTTTTTGGAAAATTCCACAGAAAACCCGTGAAAACACACTGAAAAATGAGTTCTGGAGCCTAGAAAAAGGGGAAAAATTGAAATTTTGAAAAATTCTAAAAATCCAAATTTTAGGATTTTTTTTTGATTTTTTGCAGTTATAATTTGAAATTTTTCTGAAAATTTCAAAGATTCAGAAATCCACAATTTTTGGGTCTCGCCACGAAAGCTAAAAAACCGAAAATTCAACATTTCTCCAAAATATTCCCAAGTTTTCCCAAGTTCGCTGCGAGACCCAATTTTTGAAAATCAAAAAATTCGAATTTAGGTCTCGCAACGAAAACCAAAAATTTCAAATTTTTCCAGAATAACCCCAAGATCGCTGCGAGACCCAAAGTACAATTTTTAAAAATTTTCAAAAAAAAACACAACATTTCAATTTTCAAAAAAAAATTTTTTCAAAATTTCGTAAAATTCCTAAAAATTCAATTTCGGGTCTCGTAACGAAAACCAAGAATCCCTTACCATAACATGCCCAAAAATCGCACTCTTTGCCATTTTCACCGGATTCGCCGCCTTGGCAGCCATCTTCATCTTCTGCTGCTTCTGCAACTCGGCCAGTGTCATCTTCTTCGGCGTCGCGACGGCTTCTGGAGCCTCTTCTGAAGCTGAAGCCACCGTGGGATTCAGATGAACCTTCTGAAGGCCGTCCATCAAAGAATCCAACTTCTCACACCATTCCCCGTCAACTTTCAGAATATCTTCACGAATTCTCTCAACAAACGCATCCAAATTCTTTCCGCTTATCAAAAATTGCTTGCGTTCCAGAAAATCCTGCTTTTCCACGAATCCGCTCCAGAATCGCTCATCCGACTGTACTTCGATATGCAGATTTGTCTCCGAATCCAGCCAGAACTCTCTTCTGAAGGCCTCCAACACCACGTCGTATTTTCGAAGGGGTCCCTCGTTGGCGTCCTCACGCCATAACGGGTCCCGGAAATAGTGTTGAAGAAAGGCGAATTGGACGGCACGGACCAATGCGGTGATCGAATAGTCACAACTGAAGAATCGGTCCTTTAGGTACTTGAGGAACGGTCCGGAGAAGACTCCTGGAGCACAGTCATCTGAATTCAGAAGGCTTGGATCGTCTTCTACGATGGATTTCGGTTTTGGGCGGGGTGGTTGGAAGCGGGAGTGGATTCCTGTCGAGATGATCGTGTCGAAGATGGCGTCGAGTTTTGTGAACTGAGAAAAAAGATAGTTTTTAAAAAAATTTCTAGCCGAAATACAGACGGATTTAGGCATTTCTGATGACTTTTTCATGGAAAATTGAAAAAAAAATTTTAGGCTGGTTTTTTTTAAATTTTCAGATTTTCAAAAAAAATAATTCTTTGACTGTTCGGAAATTTAGAATAATTTCAAATTCTGTGAAAAAATGCCAAAATTTGATGATAAATTCTGAAAAAAATTGATAAAAACTGTTTTTAGGAAAAAAAACCAGATTTACGGAAAAAATGCTAAAAAATGTTGAAATATCAAAAAATGTTGAAACATCAAAAAAAAATTTTTTTTTCAAATCAGATTTTTTCAATCAATTTTATAATTTTTAAAAAATTTAATTCAATTTTTTAGAAAATTTGAAAAAAATAAATTCATGAATAAATCCAAAATGTGCTAGAAAATGCTAAAAAAAAAATAAAAAAACAATTTTTTACTTTTTTTTTTGGAAAATTTTGAATTTTCGGAATTTTTTGACAAATATTTTGATAATTTATTGATTTTTAAAAATTTCAGTCTATTCTATGAATTTTTCAAATTATTGCGGAATTAAAAAAAATAAAAAATAAAAAATTTTTCATTTTTTGGAAAAATTTTTTTTTTCAAATTTTTAATTGAGTTTTTTTTTCTGATTATGATTTTTTCCTGGTTATTATTTTATAAAAATACAAATCTAAAATCAAAAAAAAATTAAGCACATTTTTTTTTCAAATTTCCCATTTTCCAATTTTTCATTCCCTTTCTCACCTGAAACTGCTCGATATTCAACAAATTCAACGTATCCATTGAACAAGTCTGATCAAAGAACGCAGGAGAAGTGGAGAGACAGACAACAAGACGAAGACGTGGAATGAGTCGACGAGCCGTTGAATTGGAGAAAATCAACGAGATGAGAGAGTCGAGGAACGATGGGTTGAGGGACTCGAATTGACGGATGATCAGGACGAGAAGCGAAGAATCGGCGGATTTCTGAAAAGAAATAGAGAAAAAATAGAGAAAATTTGGGGGAAAAGGGAAAAATCTTGAAAAAAAATATAAAAATTTGAAAAAAAAAAAGAAAAATCTCAAAAATGTACCAAAAATAGAAAACCTTTTTTTCGGATTTTTCGAAATTTCTACATTTTTTCGATTTCCTGATTTTTGGAAAATAATGAGTAAAAATATTGAAAAAAAATGAGGAAAATTAGAAAAAAAAAAGAACAGAAAAATCCGGAAAAAATTCTGAAATTTTCAGATTTTTCATTAAAAAATTGTAAAAAATTTCAGAAAAAAATTTTTTTTTTGAAAAAATCATAAAAATATATTTTTCAATTCAAAAAATTAGTTTTCATTCTAAAAATCCAAATTTCAAAAGTTTCTATTTTCCCAAAATTTCTGCCAATTTTTCGCAAAAATCCACTAATTTTCAGTCAATTTTTTTGGTGATTTCTAGCTATTTTTTCTAGATTTTTCTGGAAAATTCGAATTTCAATTTTTTTTTTTCAAAAATCGGCATTTCCATTTTTTTGAGATTGATTATCGATTTTTTTTCAGAAAAAATAAAATCCCCAAAGAATTTCTAGTAAAAAAAATTTAAATTTCAGAAAAAATGGAAAATTTTCAAAAAACATTTTTCAGCATTGAAAAAATTGTTTACTCATTTTTTTTTGATAATTAGAGAATTTAGGTAAAAATTGAAAATTAAAAAAAAATGTTTTTTTTTTTAAATCAATCGATATATCCAGCTCACCCCTTTAGCCGTAATCTGATCCATAACTCCAGGAATCGAATTCGCTTCCGTTATCACCAAATCACTAACATCTCTCTCCTCCCCATCACTCTCCAGCAATCTGTACCGGAAATCAGTGATAAGCCGTGAGACATCAGTGAAATTGCACTGAACCAAAGCGGTCCGCAGTGTGCCAATGGGATCTTTCGGCGAGAACACTGATAAGGGCACTGATAAGGGTTGCGGCTCGCGGAGCACCCATTTCGCAATGCGATCCGTCGCTTCTTCGTAGATTCTCTTGGTGGTTTTGTCGACTTTCTCACCGAATCGAGTGACGTCGTCGATGACGTTTTTCAGGAATCTGGAGGGAATTGATAAGGATTGATAAAAATAGGTAAAAATCCTAAAAATCAATATTCATAAAAGAAACAGGAAATTTCTTAGATTTTTTGCAATTGCAAAAAAATTAGAAAAAAAAGTTTTTTTTAGAACTTTTTTGCAAAAAAATATTTTTTTTGTATTTCCGAAAAATGTTTTTTTTCAATGCGGAAATTCAGATTTTTCCTAATTTTAAAAAATAACAAAACATTGAAAAAATTTTGAAAAACATTGAAATTTTTGAATTTTTGGAAAAAATTAAAAAAAAAATTTTTTTTTTGAAAAATTGCAAAAATTCAAACTTTTTTCTCTCAAAAATTAACACAATTCATATAAAAATTACAAAAATAAATTTGGAAAATTCAAAATTTTCAGAAAAATTAGAAAAAAATTGTTTCAAAATGAAATTTGAAAAAAATTTTTTTTTTGAAAAATTCAAATTTTTTGTATTTTCAAAATTACCGAATTCCCATGAAAAATTACAAAATAAAAAAAACAATGGAGAAAAAAATTTGAAAAATCTTGAAATTTTCAAAAATTCAAAAAAAAATTTTTTGTAAAATTGCGAAAAATTGAAAAACCGATTTTTGAAAATTAATGCACATTCAGCTTTTTGAAAAAAACCAAAATAAAATAAAATTGAATTTTAAAGAAAAATTAAAAAATTGAAAAAAAAATTTTTTTCAGAAATTTTCAAGAATAAAAATGAATTTTTTTTTGAAAAAAAAATTTTTTTCGATTTTAAAAAATTCATAAAAATCAGAATTTTCTCTATTATCATTCCCATGTTCCAATAAAATCATTTTTTCTCCAAAACCTCACTTTTTCCCCTCTCGAAGATGCGAAAACTTAAAATCATCAGGAAACTGTACCGCCTCGTTGATCTCCTTTTTTCCAAGTTCCAATTTTCGTGTTCCTCGATGAAATTCGATGCCGGCAACCATTTTTTGCTAGGAATTCTTGGTAAAGGCGCCAAAATAAGGAGTTTAAAAATTCGAAAAAAGGACTAGTTCGGTGGAGCGCGTTTACACCATCATGACGGGAAATCAAAGGGAAAAATGGGGGAACCAAACACTTTATTTTGAAAAAAAAATTCTGTTAAAAAAAGAAGAAAATCGACGAGAAAACAAGAAAATATTGATTAATTGATAATTATTGATTTTTAAAAAAATTTAGAAAATTTTTTAAAAATTAAAAATTAAACTAACTGTGTAGTTGAAGTTGTGGGAAGCGAGTTGATTCTGAAAAATCAATAATTACAAAAATTGAAAATTGAATTTTTTTTGGCAAACTAACTGAACAAAAAACAAAATTTCGATTATTGTGAGCAGCAAACAGACAAAAACCCCGGTGAAGAGACCTGGAAAAGGCGGAAAACCGGCGGAAAATGGACTCACCTGGACGATTCTTCGATCAAAACGTACTTTTCGAGGCTATTCTTTGGGGATAGGACGTTATTTTTTTGGCGGCGGAGGTTGAGGTGTAGAAGGCGTTGAATTGAAGGCGGAGATGAAGATGAAGAAAATGAAGATTTTGAACTGGTGGGCTTGTGGTAGTGGTGAGACGGTTAGTGGCGCTGAAAAATGAGAATTTGAAAATTTGGAAATTTTAGAGAAAAATCTAATTTTTTTTGAATTTTTACAAAAATTACAGAAATTTATAATTTTTTCTGGGAAAAAAGGGAATTGGAATTTTTAAATTTCTACAAAAAATTGAAATTTTTTGAAAAAACCATTAAAGAAAAATCACAAAAAATAGGAAAATTTTCAATGAAATTTATAAATTTTGCTGAGAAAATAAACATTAGTAAAAACTTTTCAAAAAATAAAAAAAAAATTTCCAATTTTTTATTTTTTTTTCTAAAAAAATTTCACTTTTCAAACTTTTTTGAGAATTGCAAAATTAGGTACATTTTCTATAAAAATTCATAATTTTTCTGAAAAAAGTAACTTGTAAAATTTTTTTTTATTCATAAATTAAAATTTCAATTTTTTCCGAAACATTTAATTTTTGAAAATTTTTTGGGGTTTTCAAATTTGTTTTAAAAATTGAACAAAAAAGAGAAAATTGTTTTCGCAAAATTATTTGAAAAAAAAATTTTGTTGAAATTTTGCAAAAAAATGTAAAATTTTCTGGAAAAGTTGACAAAAAACCGGAAATTTTGAAAAAAAATTGTTTTTTTTTTCTTTCAACATTATTTTTTCAGATTTCTGTTCAATTTTCTAAAAAATTTCAAAAAAAAAAAAAAAATCAAATTTCCCAAAAAAAAACCCACTCTTCTCTCCTTATCACTCCTGTGTCTTCCATCTCTATCCCGATCGCTCCTCTCCGATCGTCGATCCTTCTCCCCTCGATCCTTATCACCTCTTCGGTGATCCCTCTCACTATTCCTATCACTCTTATCACTTCTCCGATGCTCCCGATGCTCTCTTCTATCCCTGGACCGACTTCTACTTCTGCTTCTGCGTCTGGCACTTCTCTCCTTGAACTCTTCGAATCTCTGCTTCTTCCGTTCCTCCACTTCCGTCTCCATCTTCTTGATAGTATCAGCAATCAACTGATAAGCGATATGAAGCTTTCCAGTCAAATGGTCATCAACTCTCTGCGGAGCATCATTCTGGAGCATAAAGCACCCGCAGATCTGGCAAACTTGCATCTGGCGATTCCCGGCCGTCACGTTCTCCTCCATATTCATCGCCTTCTCCTTCTCCGACCGTACTTTCTCCTCTTCAATCGCTATCTCATCCCTCTCAGCCGTCGCCTTATCAGCTCTATCAACAGCTGTCTGCGCCGCCTGAACATTGCCTTTTTCGCCTTCCAGAGCTGCTTCGGCCATCAGATCTTCGATTTTTTTGTTCAATTTGTCGCGACGCTCATCTAGGCTTGCGAGCTTCTTCTCGAAGGTCTCCTCGGCTACTTTGCTGTCTCCTGGAATTTTTTGGAATTTTTAAAGACGATTTTTTGGAAAATTGGTTGAAAAATCAAGTTTCTGATTTTTTTTTGAAAATTGCAAATTTTAAAAAATTAATTCGCTTTAATTTGAGCTAAAACTGTTTAATTTTTGTCTTTAAAAAAATTTTTCAACAAAATTTTTTTTTGAGAATTTTAAAAATTGAAGAAAAAAATGTAGAGCTGATTTTCAGGAAAATTGGTCAAAAATCAGTTTTTCCGTAATTTATGAAAATTTATTGATTTTTTAAAAAATTGATTTCCTTAAATTTGAGCTAAAACTGTTAGAATTATGTCTAAAAACATTTTTAAAGAGAATTTTAAAAACTGGAAAAACAATTTAGAGACGATTTTTAGGAAAATTGGTTGAAAAATCTGGTTATTAGATTTTTTGACAATTTTTAAATTTTAAAAAATAAATTCAGTTCAATTTGAGCTAAAACTGACAATTTGCCGACTAAACAATTTTTTAAAAAACTTAAAAAATTTTTTTTTTGATTTTTTAAGTTAAATATTTAAATTTTTCGCTTCAAAAAAATTTATTTCAATTTTTCCCACTCACCCTGCGTCACATTCAGCCTTTCCTCGTGTTTCGAAATCTTCCGACGCGCATCTTCATGTATACGTCGGATTCTTTCAAGGAATCGATTTTCAAAGCCCATTCGGCCCTTTTTATTGCTATTTTGATACTCGTTCTTCATATTTTCGTCATGGGTTGTCTAAAAAAGTCAGTTTCAATGCAAATTCAAGGAAAACTTGAGTTACTCACATATTTACAGAATCCCAGGTCATTTTTCGTATTTCGAAAGATGTCATGAGTGCAGAATCCAACTAGGAAGTCTGTGCAGACATTCGGATCGTCAAAACGGATTTCACGGCGCTGAAATTAAGAAAAATTCAAATTTTTCGAAAAAAAATTTTTTCCAGCTCACCTCGCCTGGCATGGCGTCCCGTTGTGATCCCATGAGCTCATTGAGCATTTGAGCCATATAATCCGTCATTTTCCGGCAATTTTGGCACTGGAACGGTGAATTACGTGGGAGTTTGCGTAGAAAATCGAAAAAAACGTGGGAAATCGGACTGGTTGTTTGCTGGGAAAAGTTCGGCCAGCTGGGATCCTAGGTCAGCGGTTTCTAGTCCCCATGGCGAGAAAACCCGGGAAAAAGCCCCAGAACCGCATAAAAATTAGTTAATGAAATTCAAAACTTTTGAAAAACTTGCAATTCATTTTTTCCTAACATATATATTTACAAAAAATCAGTTTTTCCACTTAAATTTCTATTACTCCTGGTTTTCCTTTGTGGCCTAACTTTCCATTCCCAACCAATCAGCGCACTTGGCTCCGCCCATATGCAAACGCGCTCTAGCGAACTCTTATTTTTGATGATTTTTGCGAGAAATTTCAATGCAATTCAGCGGTTTTTGCTTGTTTTTCAGCGATTTCCTCAAATTTTCGTAGATTTTTCTACTGAAATTCGAATATTTCAGTGTTTTTTTACCTATTTCTACTGCAGAAATGCTCTAAAATCCGTCAAAATCCGCTAAAATCTCGATTTTTCCAAATTTCCCATTTTCCAGTTCAAAATGCTCGGCAGAGCATGCCGATCCCTGCTCACACCGGTGCAAGCCTGCACAAACCAGGTTGCCGGTGTTCATCACCACAAAGAAGCCGGCGATATGAAGCGATTCACGGGTGTGGCGCGCTCGAACAAGGCTAAAGCCAACCGAAACACACATGTCAACGAGAAAATGTTCAGAAGGGTAGGAAAGAAGAGGAAATTTAATGAAAGTGTTATTTTTTCAGATGCGCGGTCAAAAAACACTTCTAATCGAGCTTCCAGAAGATTCGGCACGGGAAAAAGAGTCGAAAATGTCGCCGGCCGAGATGAGAACAGAATTGCTGAAACGTGGTGTGAATCCGTACAAGGATGCACAGCCGAGGATCTGGAATGAGGCTCAGATCTCGTTCCAGTCGATTTGTACGTCGAAAATCCAGAATTCCCCCCTGAAAATTGCGATTTTCAGACGGAATCGCCGATCCATACGTTCCACCAGAGACTCCAGGCAGTTTTACGGATGTTACCAACAAATTTGACGAAGTTAAAGTAAAAAGCCCATAAAAATCCCAAAATTTAGCCTAAAACTCTGTTTTAGCAACGAATGCAGCACAAATTCTACAACTGGCGAATGGGAACGAACCGGATCCGAAAGAAGCAGGGATTCGAGAAGTTTGACATCAAAACCTTCACAGAAAAAGCCGAGGATATTTATGTGCAAGCGCATAAGGCTCTACAGGCCAGGGATCGGGTGGCGATGAATAAGTATATTACGGAATACGCGTTTGCGGTGAGTTTGGGGAAAAATGTGGGGGATTTTCAGCAGAAAAACGGCAAAATCACTCAAAAATTGTGAAAACCGTCGAAATTCAAGAAAAAAAAAAAGAATTTTTCAAGTATTAGCTGCAAAAAACGGCTGATTGGACCAAAAATCTCAAGAATTTAGGAAATTCGATTCCTAGCAATTTTTCAGCAATTTCCCTAGGAAAGTCCACTGTTTCCTGTAAAATGACGATTTTTAACAGAAATCCGGCGGAAATCGCTGAATTTTCAGTGAAAAATCGTGAGAAACTGTCAAAAAGCAGGGAAAATTAAGCAAATTCCAATTTTCCTAAAAATTGACCATCAGTAACCCAGAAAAATGGAAAAAAATCGAAAAAGCTGGAAATTTAGCAGAAATCAAGAAAAAATGACCAAAAATACAAAAAAAAATCTAAATTTTAATTTTTTTTTAATTGATTAAAAAAACACAAAAATGACAGGAATTAGACGATTTTTAAGCAGAAAAATTCAAATTTTCATATAAACTCCCCTTTTTCCAGAAAATGTGGCCAGACGTCGAGAACGGCTCGGTCCGTTTCGACCTTCACTCCGTCGTCGAGCCCAGCCGAGTCGTTGCCGTCCGATGCTTCGATAATCCTCCGAAAAGTGGCAACGACATTGCCCAAATCACCGTCAGAATGCACACAAAACAGACATTGGCCCTCTATGATCGCTTCGGATCCCTACTTCTCGGCTCTGAATCCGAACCGAAGGCCGTCGTCGAGTACGTCGTCTTCGAGAATCACATTGCTGTCGTCGACGGTGAATGGCGACTTCACGGAAAGATTTACCCGCGATGGATCGAGCCGAAACAGGGAGCTCTTATCACTCATGTGCTCAGTGATAAGGAGATGAGCGGACAGCAGAGGCAGGCGGTGGCTCTGCCGTTGAGGACTACTGAGAAGTTGGAGGAGGCTAAGAAGGAGAAGGAAGCGGAGAATTAGAGAATAGAGACGTTTATTAGAATTGTAGGATCTTTTTTTGTTTATTGTTGAAAAACTCGATATCTCGTTTGTTCATAAATTGGTTTTTTTTTTATTTCTGGAGTTTTCCAGAAATTTCCATATTTTTCCAAAAAGTTGAAAGGTTTTCAGCCTGATTATATCTATTTTCGAATTTTTCATTTTTTTTTTCTCAAATCATTTTTTCTAACATTTTTTCAAATTTTCTACATATTCCCAGTTTTCAAAACAATTTTTCGAATTTTTTTTTCGATTCTTCTAATTTTCCCAAAATTTTCCGATTTTCTCCGATTTTTCTCCAAATTTATCAAAATTTTCCCTCGATTTCCTTATTTTCAGATTTTTCCCAACTTCCAAAACATTTTTCTCGATTTTCGAACTTTTTCCGATTTTTCTCAACTTTTAGAACATTTTTTCTAAATTTATCAACATTTTTCGCTTAATTGCCTATTTTTCTGAATTTTCACAATTTTTTGAAGTTTTCCCTAATTTTTATAATTTTTTCACAGTTTTTAGTTCATTTTTCATCGAAATTTCAAAATTTTCCATTTCTGGGGATTTTCCGTTTTTTCTCTAGTTTTTCGGATTTTTTCTGATATTTTTCTGGATTTTTCACTAAATTTTCCCAAATCTCCTCATTTTTGCCGAATTTCAGTTTTTCACAGTTTTTCCATCAATTTTACTTGTTTTTTCCTCTTTTTCCTCTATTTTCTTTCTTTTCCTGAATTTCTATCGACCTTTCCAAATCTCCTCATTTTTTACTAAACTTTAGACTTTTCCTGGTTTTCTGCTCATTTTTCGTCTTTTTTTTCATTAATTTCACTCGTTTTCCCTCTTTTTCCTCGTTTTCTTTCGTTTCCTCGGATTTTCATTGATTTCCACCAATTTTTCCAGCAACAATGTCGTCGAGCACCACCGGAACCACTCCAGCCGCCACCAAGAAGGAGCCCGTCAAGGCGGCCGCTGTCGTCGAGAAAAAGGACATTGAGGAGGAGGAATTCGAGGAGTTCCCTGTCCAGGAATGGCCCGCTCGTCGTGACGGAGACGATGAGGAAGTCAACGTGTGGGAGGACAACTGGGACGATGAGACTCACGAAAGCGAGTTCTCCAAGCAGCTCAAGTAAGGGAATTTTGAAAAAAATCAACTTTTCACCAAATAAATTATAAAAACAATCCGATCAATAAGTTCCTAAAAAAAGTTAGATTTTATGAAAAATCAAATTTTCAAAGAAAAATCATTTATTTTTCATTCGATTTCTAGGAGAAAATCTAATTTTCATGAAAAAATCAACGAATATTCAATTTTTCCGAGAAATGTTTTCCTTGAAAAATTGAACAAATTTTGATTTCAATTTTTCTGATTTTTCCAAATTTTCTAAAAATTGGAATTCATCTTTTATTTTAATTTTAGTTTTTTCCTCCTTATAGAAAAACTGGTTTCCTAAAAAATGCCTCATTTTTATTTTAAAAAAATTGGCGATATTCTAATTTTTCTAGTTTTTTCTGAAAAAAAAACATTTTTCTGGAAACCTGAATTTAAAAAAAAAAATGTCAGATTTTTCCAGAAAATTTGGCTACAATTTTGTGAAATTTCAAAATAAATTTTTTTTTTCTGTGAATTTTCATCAAAATTCCATTGAAAATCATGATTTTCAGCTGATTGTCAACTAATTTTCTCATCTTCCCTTGAATTTTCTTATTTTTACAGATAAATTTCATTGAACCCCCCGATTTTCAGCTAGTTTTCTCATTTTTCTCTGTAATTTCCCAATTTTTGCAGAGAAGAGCTCGCCAAGAGTGGACACCAGATCGCCTGAACGTCTTCTGAACCCATCTTCTGAACCATCCCCGATTTTCAACCAATTATCCGTATTTATTGTCGCCGTTTTATTTATCCAATTCTTCAATTCTCCAATTTTTCTTCTGTTTAAAAAAATAAATTCAAAATCGGGAAAATTGGAAATTCGAAAATTCGGAAAAATGGTTCAAATCCAAGGAAATTTTTTTCAGTTTTTAAAAATTCAAAAAAAAATTAAAAATCAGAAAAATGCTGCTACGTCGTCTAATATTGCGAAATCGAGAGCTCCGACGAGCTCTGAGCTCAGCGGAGCACTCGAAAATTCGAAATATCGGAGTGATTGCACACGTGGACGCCGGCAAGACCACAATCACGGAAAGGTTACTGTACCTGGCCGGAGAGATCAATGTGGCTGGAAATGTTGATAAGGGAACCACTGTCACCGACTTTTTGGATATTGAGAGGGAGAGAGGTTGGCGGGAGATTTGAAAAAATTAGGGAGAATTGAGGGATTTTTGAAAAACTCTGGAAATTTGAAAAAATAAAAAATTCAAAAAAAAAAATTCAAATTTTTGAGTTTGGAATTGCAAAAAAATGTATTTATATTTCAAAAATAGCAAAATTTAAATTTTCAATTTTTTCTTAAATCTTTGAAATTTTGAAAATTTTAATTTTTTTAATTTTCAAAAAACTGAAAAAAAATGAAAATTTGTGAAACTTCAAAAAAATATTCTAATTTTTTAAAAATTTGAAATTTTTCTCATTTTCCCGGATTTTGTGGAATATTTTAAAAATAGAAGGAATTGAAAATTTTGAAAAAAAAATTTTTTTAATCATGAAATTTCTGAAAATTTCACAAAAGAGGTTTTTTACTTCCAGCAAAAAAAACCAGAAAATTTTGAAAAAATCTGAAAATCTGAAGAAAACTTATTTTAAAAAATTCACAGAAATACAAAAATTTCTAAAATTTTTGTTGAAAAATCGCCATTTTGTGCATAAAAATGATAGAATCAGAAAAAAAATTCTAAAATTTCCAGAAATTCTGCATTTTTCCGTTATTTGTCATGTAAAAAAGAGAAGAAAAAATTATTTAAGAAAAATGAAAAGTTCAAAATTTTCAAAAAAAAAATTTCAATCAATTCTCAAAATTTTTTATCAAATTTATAAAAATAAATCTGCAAAAAATTAAATAAAATTTTTTTTGAAAATTCCTGAATTTTTATCTGAATTTTTTTCCAAAAATCCAAATTGTCAATTTTTAATTTTTTGAAAAATTTTTTTTTTTCAAATTTACCTGAAATCCAATTTTCCCAGGAATCACCGTCCAATCGGCCGCTGTCAATCTCTCCTGGTCTTCCCACCGTATCAACCTAATCGATACCCCTGGCCACGTGGATTTCCGTGTAGAAGTAGAGCGATGTCTTCGGGTCCTGGACGGAATTGTCTGCGTAATCGACGCCTCCGCCGGAGTCCAACCCCAAACTCTAACCGTCTGGAGCCAAAGTTCAAAATTCAAACTTCCCGCCACTTTCTTCATTAATAAATTGGATAAGGAAGCGGCGAATTTCACGAAATCAGTGGATTCGATCGAGCAAAAATTGGGGATTCGAGCTGTAAAAACTGTGATTCCGCTGAACGAAAAACTCGGAGTTTTGGATGTGTTATCAGCGAGAATTTTGAATTTCGCGGGTGATGATCAATGGGAACCTGTGAAAATCAATACCCGCGAGTATGATCTTTTACAAGAAGCTCGCTCAGAACTCTGCTATTCCATTGCTGATAACGATGAAGAGTTCATGACAAGATTCCTTGATGATAACGCTGGTGATCATCAGAAAATCGATAATCAACTGATAATCAGTTCCCTGAGAAATTTGACGCTTTCCTCAAAAATCGCAACAGTTTCTTGTGGATCAGCGATTCGGAGTCTTCATTGTGTCCGGCCGGTTCTTGATGCGATTATCGATTTTTTCCCGGCTCCGGAGCAGAGAAATGAGCATATTCGAAGGGTTTTTGGAGACGAATTGGCCGCACTTGTTTTTAAGGTGATTTTTGAAAAAAAATTCCTGAAATTTCGGACTTGATAGTGGATTTGACGCGCAACTTTTGAAATTGAATTTCTGTGAAAAAATGCGGTCTTGACAGTATATTTTACGCGCTAGCTGGAAAAATTTGAAAATTTCCTGAAAATTGACATTATCCCAAAAAATTGCGGACTTGACAGTGCATTTGACGAGCAAATTGTGAAATTGGATTTTTTTGAATTCTTGTGAAAAATTGATAATTGCGGACTTGACAGAATATTGTAGTTTTTACATTTTTTTTTTGAATTTCAAATTTTTGGTTTTATTTACCTGGAATTTGAATTTTTGAAATTTTTTTAAAAATTGCAAATTCGGAAAATTTGAAATTTTTCTTGGAGAATTAAATTTTCAAAAAATGTTTGCAAATCTTGCGGACTTTGCACTGAAATTGACGCGCTAGTTTGAAAATTTGGAAAATCTAAAAATTTTGAATTTTTACAAAACATTAAAATTGCGGACTTGGCACCTCATTTGACGCGCAAAATTGGATTTTTTGAAATATGATTTAAAAAAATTGAATTTTTTTGAAAAAATTTAAAACCACGGTCTAGACACCTAACTTGACGCACAAATTCTGAAAAAATTTGAAATTGAAATATTTCCAAAAATCTTGCGGACTTGAATTGGCACTGAAATTGACGCGCAAACTTTCAAATTTCCAAATTTTTGGCGGAAATTCAAAATTTTGGTGAAACGTCACAATTGCGTCTTTTACACTTTATTTGACGCGCAAATTTGAAAAAATTCAAAATTTTCGAAAAATTAGCAAATTTCACTCAAAATCATAGTAAAAAACTGGGCTCGAATGTAATTTTCAATTAAAATTTTTTTTGTAAATTGTAGAATCAAAATACGTGGAATTGGTGCTTTATTTCACTTTTCTAAAACATTTTTTATTTTTTCAAAAATTCAAAAAATTTGAATTTCATCAATTTCCTTCCAGATCACCCACGACAAACGTCGTGGCCAACTCAGCTACATTCGCATCTACACTGGCCGTCTCCAGAATAATTCTCACGTCTTCAACTCGACACAATCAGCTTCAGAAGGCCCTTTGAAGGTGTTCACACCGTATGCTGATGAGTTGAAAACGGTGGATCATGTGGACGGAGGATCCATTGCAGTGGTGGCGGGACTTCAGAATACTGTGACGGGGGATACGATTTTGGGAAGTCGGGAGTTGGGAGAAAGGGTTTTTGAGGTGGTTAAGGTGGGTTTTGGTTGGTTTTCAAGAAAAAATCAATAAAAATTGAATTATTGTAAATTAGAAAAAAAAAATGATCCCAAAAAAAAATTTTTTTTTCAAAATTTTTTTTTGAATATTTTTCAAAAACTGCATTTATTTTAAGCTATTCGAAATTTTAAAATCATTTCAAACCCCTAATTTTGAACAAAAATTGAAAATAATTTTTTTTATAAAAAATTAGAAAAAAATTTCTGAAAATTTTTTTTCAAAATTTTCGAAATTTTTTTCCAAATTTTTCTTCTAACTACTTCATTTTAGCAATTCTGAATTTCGAAATTATTCTAAAAATCCAATTTTAAACAAAATTAAGAAAAAAAAATTTTTGAAAAATTATTT
>LR539864.1:443074-460211 GCA_900536315.3 Caenorhabditis becei | reverse complement strand
AACTAAATAAATATTTATTAAAAAATAATCAATAAATATTAATATCAATTAATTGAAAAAATAACTTATTACACATGTATTGGTACAATGGAATGAAAGACACCGGTTATTATTAGGGGAAGGTTCTGGAGCAAAATTGCCGATTTTCCTCCGTTTTTTTGACAGGGATAGACATGAAAAACGCGTAAAAATTGGGGTTTTGAGGGGGTCCGGGAAGGTCTGAAAATGATGGAAATTAAAAAAAAATTTTTTTTTTGAAAATTTTGAAATTTTTTTTATCACACAGAAACTTGATAAGGAACTACCGGAAATGATTAATCAATTGGAGAAAAATTGATTAATAATCACCAAAATTCAAAAAAAAAATTTTTTTTTTGAAAATTTGAAAAAACAATTTTTCAGTTTCCAAAATTTTTTTATTTTTTTTTAATTTATCAGAAACAGCAAAACTTTCTGAAATATAAAAAAAATTAATCACAGATTTGATTAATGTATTATCACAAACATTTTGAAAAATGAGAAAAACAAATTTTTTTTTGAAAAATTTGAAATTTTTTTTTAATTTTTAAAATTTCAAAATTATTGAAATTTCTCAATTTTCAAATTTTTTATATCACAAAAATTTGTCAGAAACCACTGAAATTTCAGAAAATTAAAAAATGGGAAAAATTTTTTTTTGGGAAAAATTCGAAAAAAAAATTTTTTTTCAACATTTTCGAAAATTGTGCATTTTTGCGTAGCGGTGTACACATTAAGCTTACCTCGATATTTATCGATTAATGGCACTTTGATTGATAACAGGACGTTCTCGAACACTGTTCGAGAACTCACGTGTTGTGTCGTCTCGTTCGATTTCGGAAGCATCGGAGGACATGTCGATGCTGGAAAAAAATGAAAAAATCAATAATTTTATCTTGAAAAGTTTAAAAAAAATCTGCTGAAAAAAAAGGAAAAATTAAAAAATCGATAATTTAGTAAAAATCAATACTTACCGATGCTCATGAGCATCCGGCAGAGGTCTTCCTGCCAGAACATTCTGTGCAGTTGCTCTACTAATATTCTCCACGTCATACGGTCTGGGTCCCGAACCGATTGAGTTGATCATGTAGGATCCTTCGAGAGCAGAACCAGCAGACGCTTTTTGGGAACGGCTGGAAATGGGGGAATTTGAATATTTTCTGTTTTTAAAGTTTGCGCGTCAAATACGATGCATTACGTATTTTCTGGATTTTTTTCAAAAAATATTTCAAAATTTTTAAAATCCAAGTTTGCGCGTCGAATATGGTGCATTGCGTACTTTTGGTGATTTTTGAAATTTTTCGAAATATTCAGCTCATTCAATGTTATCCGAAAAATCAAATTCCACAGTTCTCAAAAATTGCGCGTCAAATCAGATGCATTGCGTACTTTCGTTAATTTTTGATTTTTCCAGCTAAAAAAGGTCAATTTTCCTCAGAAATTCTACAAAAATTCAAACTTTTCAAATTTTCAATTTGCGCGTCAAATCTGATGCATTGCGTACTTTTGGTGACTTTTGGCATTTTTCGAAAATAACAGCTAAAATTTAGTTGTTTTCAGAAACTTTTTCAACAAATTTTTTTTTCTATGTTTCACTTTTTAATTTGCGCGTCAAATCTGATGCATTACGTACTTTTGCTAATTTCCGGGTTTCGGCTAAAATAAGATCAATTTTCACAAAAAAATTTCAAAAAAAAAAATTCCAAAATTTCAAAATTTGCGCGTAAAATGTGATGCATTGCGTACTTTCACATTTTCAGTTAAAATTAGGTCAATTTTCTCTAAAAATGTTCTAAAAAATGAAATTCCTCAATTTCGAAAGTTGCGCGTCAAATCTAATGTATTTCGAAAACTCACCGTTTGGTACAAAACACAATAAGTGCACAAATGAATATCAGCAAAGCCACCAGAACAATCAACAAAATAACCGTCAAAAGTGTCTGTGGCCCTGCTCCAGAAGTCGAAAGAAGTGAAACAGACGAGATGTTCATTCCATTCAAACCCGCCGAGTTCTTCATAAAAAGCTCTTTGAGTTCTTCTCTTCTAATCGGTTTCCGATCCAAATCCTCAAGTGAATACACAAAAACATGACTCTTCATCGGGTCTGATAAGCCGTTATCATCCACGTAGGGTTGTGCCACCAGGATCCGTGTGTCCACTCCCAGAGCCTCAGTCAATTTCCGTTCGAGACCCGATGGATCAATTTCCGAGTGGGCGGAGTCTAGGGTGAGTTGGACGACATTGGTATCAACTGATAAGACATAAATGTTCAGTGGGACTTTGGAGGTGTGGGCGGAGTCGGTTACGGTAGCTTGGAGCTCGAAATGCTCCTTATCAGTGTTCTTGAGTGATTGTGATAATTGGATCAGTCCGGTGGTTCTATTGATAAGGAAGTTATCAGTTCCAGAGCCTTCTAGTCCGAATTGAAGGGATTCTGGAATGATGTCGAGGTCTCTTGCTTGGAGATGGAGCACTGGAGTCATTAGATTCGCGTTTTGATCGATAACAGCTGATAAGGTTGAGTCTTCGAGAAGATGAAGGAATGTTGGAGTGTTATCGTTATCATCAAGGATAGTGATAACAACAAGGGCTTGCCAGGGGGACAGCTTCGAGGCGGCGGCTGGAAAAAAGAAAAAATAGGAAAATTTTCAAAAAATCATAAAAAATCAATTTTTGCTTGAAAAATTTATGTAAAAACGCCAATCGATAGGAAATTCCCTCCTTATCATTTTATCAGTTGATCACTTTTTTCTATCTCCACTCCTTTTCAAGTTATCAGTTGATTTGTGAAAGACAGTTTTTTCAGGAGCTATCCGGGTTTTTTGGTGATAACTTGATAAGGAGTGGAGATAGAAAAAAGTGATCAACTGATAAAATGATAAGGAGACTATTTTCTATCGATTGGCTTTTTTACATCATTTTTTTGACTATTCCTAGATTTTTAAAGATTTTTTGAAAATTAGGTAAATTTTAAGAATGAAGTTTGGAACATCAGTGATAACTTGATAAGGAGTGAAGATAGAAAAAAGTGGGCAACTGATAAAATGATAAGGAGACAACTTCCTATCGATTGGCTTTCTTACATCCATTTTTCAAGCAAAAATTGATTTTTTACGATTTTTTGAAAATTAGGTCAAAAATTTCGCAAAAATTTTTTTTTTCAATTTTTCAAAATTCCAAAAAATCAATAACTCACCCTCTATCGCCGATTCTGATTGTCTTATCATTCGATTCTGCTCAATCACATTAACAGTCAAGAAATAAGAACTTTTTGTTTCCCGATCCAAATTGACACTGGTGTAGATTTGACCACTTTGGGAGTCGATTTCGAAATCGGCTGGAAAATCGATAATTTGAATTTTTAGGGAAAAAATCGATGATTTACAAAAATTCCAGATTTAAAAAGTGGGATTTCAGCAAAAAACTAGAAAAAAATTTAAAATTTAAAACATTTGAAAAAAAAATTGAAAAAAAAAATTTGTTTTTTTTCAAATTTTGATTTTTTGAAATTGAAAACAATCAATAATCAAATTTTGAAAAAAAAACAATAATTGAAAAAAAAATTGATTCTCAAAAAAACAATTTTTTTTTCAATTTTCAAAATTTTTTCTGAAATTTTTTTTCCAAAATTTTTTCTCTCAAATTTTTATTTTTTTCCAAATTTCAAACCAATCAATAATTCAAAATTCAAAAAAAATCAATAAGTGAAAAAAAATTGATTTTCAAAAAAAATTAATTTCAAAAATGTTTTTTTCGAAAAATTATTTTCAAATTTAGATTTTTTTTGAAATTTTTTTTGTTTTTTGTTTTTTTTCCAAAATTTTTTTTGAAATTAAAATCAATCAATAATTCAATTTCAAAAAAAATCAATAATCAAAAAAATTAACTTCCAAAAAATTCCAAAAAAATGTTTTTTCGAAATTTTTTTTCAAAAAATTTCCAAAAATTTCCCAAAAACTTCAAACTCCCCCCAAAACTCACCAGTTGGTACATGGAACGCATATCTGAACTTCGTCTGTCCATCCTGACATCCAGCCTGAACCCTCACAACCGCCGATCTCAACGGCGAGTTCTCCTTGACCTGAGCCCTATAAACCGGATGACTGAACTGACAAATTCCACGTGTAGGGGTCCCCGAAGGGGCCCCTGGACCATCCACAAAAATAATCAGCTCCTTCTGATCCTTATCACCACCCGGATGCTCCGCAGTGATGTTAACCCGATAAGTTTGATTCTTCTCGGCTTCCAGCAGCTTCCGCGCTAGCCTTAGGGTCCCCTGAGGGTCAATTTCAAAAAGATCCGTCTTATCAGTCACTCGATACTGTATCCGTTCCTCAAGTGGTCCCGCGAGAAGATGGGCCACTTCTGACCCACGGTCCATTGTCTCCGAATGAATCACAACTTCCTTAGGGTCCGGCAGGGTAGGGGTCCCCGAATTGAAGAGTTGAAGGGTCAGTTGAACTTCAGAAGTCATCTGGGGCACTCCAGAATCCCTCGCCACCACCGTGACATTCAGATTCTCCGGGGCATTCTGAAGATCCTTCAGAACCCTTATCATTCCCTCTCTTTCATCAATCGAGAAGTATCCATCATCATCCTTCAACTGATAAGTGATAACTCCATTATCAACATCCTCCGCTTTCAACTGATAAACCGGTGCTCCAACATGCTTGCTTCTTATCACTCCTATCACTGATAAATGCTCCTTGAACACCGGCGAATTATCATTGACATCCAGAATCGTCACATTGACCCTAGCATGGGCCGTCTGGCCTCTAGAAGTCGCCAAAATGGAGAATAAGAAGCCAGCTTGCTTCTCATGATCCGCTTCAAACATGACTAGCTTCCCATTGGAATTCAGGTAAAATGGGACATTGGGGTCTTCGATGGACCACTTGGCATCGGGGAAATTGGTGGAAATGGGCGGGGAGATGTCGAGTTCAAGGCCGGAAAGATAGGATCCTTCAGGCGCGGAGGCGTGGTAGATGGGGCTGGAGAAGTGGAGGGATTCTGAAGGCGTCACGGCTTCGGGGGCTTCTAGAGGTCCTTGGGTTACTGTAGTTGGGGCTTCTGTGACGTCTTCTGGGGCTTCTGAAGGCGTCACGGCTTCTGAAGCTTCCGTCACGTCTTCTGGAGCTTCTGGAGCTCCTTGGGTCACTGTAGTTGGTCGGTGGGTCGTCGTTGTCCCATCCGCTATCACCTCCACCCTCGCTTCCGCCAACACTTCATTCCCCCTTGTCACTATCACCATATCACTGATTCTCTCCTCGAACGGCTTCACCACAGCCACCCGTCCCTCGCTATCAATTGATAAGTGCTCTCCACTGATAAGCGAGAATGATAACAGAGGGTCGTCACGATTTATCAGCACTTGACCGATAATTGAGCCTAACGGCTTATCAGTGACTTTCCATGAGTAAAGGGGCTCGGAGAAGCGGATTGGGGGTACTGTAGCAGTGACACGACGGCCGAGGGTTACTGTAGTCTGTCGGTGTGCAATTGTCACCGCGGTGTCTGCAGACTCGCTGGCTACCGTAACCTTGACATTGGTGAATGCAGACAGATTCTTCTCATCGGTAGCAACAACTAGGAAACTGTATCGAGGTTGCTCCAATTTGGTGAGAATTCCGATTTGGCCTGTGGAGTCCACGTGGAAAAGATTACTGTACTCGGATGGTTCAATCGATAAGTTCAGGTGGTCCATGTCGGGGTCTTGGGCAGTTACTGTACCGAGTACTGTAGCGGTTGGGGAGGTTTGGAAGGTGTATTCGGGTTGGGAGAATGTTGGTGGATGGTTTGGAGATGGTGGTGAGGTGCTGAAAAATTGGGGAATTTATGTTTTTGTTGCGAGACCCGAATAGATTTTTTTTTTGAAAAATTGAGAAATTTTAGGATTTTTCTAGAGATTTTTTCTTTGAGATTTTCAGAAATATTGAAAAATTAAAAAAAAAATTTTTGTAAATTTTTTCATAAATTTTTGAAAAGTTCATATTTTCGTTGTGAGACCCAAACAATTTTTTTTCGAAAATGTTGAAGAATATATAGACTTTCTTCAGAAAATTTCTAGAATTTTCGGTATTTGAAAAACATTTTTTTGGATTTTTTTTTGAAAAATGATATTTTCGTTGCGAGACCCAGAAAATTTTTTTTTTAATTTTTGAATTGTTCCAGAAAATTTCAGCAATTGAAAAAAATTGAAAGGAATTTTTTTGAAAATTTTCAAAAAATTCATATTTTCGTTGCGAGACCCAAAAATTTTTTTTGTGAGAAACAAAAAAATTGAATTTTCTAAAAATTTTAGAAAATTTTAATAATAAAAAAAATAAAAAATATTTTTTTTTTAAATTTCAATTTTCGTTGCGAGACCCTAACTAATTTTTTTTCAATTTTGGAAAAAAATTTGAAAAAAAAAATTTCAGAAAAAAAATGGATTTTTTTTTCAAATTTTCAATTTTTCCCTGATAACCCCCCCCCCCTTATCACTCACCTTTCCTTATCACTCTTCTCGACCCTTAACAGCAACGTAGTATCAGCCGACATCTTCCCATCACTAGCAACAACCACACAAACCAAAGACCCTTTGGCCCTATCAGAAGGGGGTACTTGATAACTGATAACTCCCTTATCAACTGATAACTCTTCACAGTTATCACCCTGAAGGGAGTAACTGATAAGATCATTATCAATATCAGTAGCTTCAATGGTGATGATAGGTGTTCCAGAGGGTTGATCTTCCGAGGCCATTGCATTGTACTCGGGGTGGAGGAACTGAGGGGAGTGGTTCTTATCAGTGATATCACTGATATTGATTTCAATCTCTTCCACACTGCTCATCAGACTTCTTTCGTCCTTTGCCTCCAATTGAAGCACAAATGACTTCTGACGTCTTCGATCTAATTCAGAAACTATTCGAAGCCGTGCAGTGTTTTCTTCTGGCAAATGAACAATGTCAAAATGTCCGTCGGGGTCCCCTCCGATGATCCTGAAGTGGACCATTGGGCCACCGGTGGCCTTCAGTTCGAACGTCTGCGTCGTGCCCTCTGTAACGTTCCAGACAAGAGGTTGGCCGAGAAAAAGCGGCGGTTCCTCTTGGGAAGGCCGGGAGATGTCGTCGACGAAGACGGTGACGTGGGTCGAGGCCTGGAAGAGTTTAGATATTCAGAATTTCAGAAAAATCCCCCGAAAATCCCGGAAAATCCCGGAAAATCCATGAAAAATTCATGAAAATCCATAAAAATTGACGTTTCCTTCGGATGTTTACTGATAACTTGATAAGGAGTGATGATAGAAAAAAGTTGTCAATTGATAAAATGATAAGGAGACAATTTCTTATCGATTGGTGTTTTCACATCAATTTTTTAAATAAAAAATGAATTTTTTAGGATTTTTTGAAAATATAGTGATTATTTTGTCATTTTTGGACAAATTTTCAAAAAATCCCAGAAAATCCATTTTGGCTCAAAAATGCAGTGAAAAACAGCCAATCGATTGAATGTGTTCCCTTTATCATTTTTTCAGTTGATCATAATTTTCTAGCTTCACTCCTTATCAAGTTATCACTAAAATTCCAAACTTCACCCAAAAAATTTGCCAGATTTTTCAAAAAATTATAAAAAATCAATTTTTGCCTAAAAACTCAATGTAAAAAAATCAATCGATAGGAAATTCCCTCTTCATCATTTTATCAGTTGATCACTACTTTCTATCTTCACTCCTTATCAAGTTATCACTAAAAATCCGGAGACCTCTCTGCAAATTGCATCAAAAAGCTGCCTTTCACAAATCAAGTGATAACTTGATAAGGAGTAAAGATAGGAAAAAGTTGTCTACTGATAAAATGATAAGGAGACAATTTTCTATCGATTGGTATGTTTACATTAAATTGTTGAGTGAAAATGGATTTTTTAGGATTTTTTGAAGAATCCTTCAAAACAAATGAAAAAAAAACTCACATGATTGCCGCTCCTATCAACCGCCTCCACAATCAAATCAAATTCCTCCAAGTTCTTCTGAATCTTCTCATCCCCCACAACAATCGTTCCATCCTCCTGAATAAACACCAATTTCCTTCCAGATCCTCCAACAATCCGATAAATCAGCTTCGTCTTCTCCGAAACATCCCGATCATGAGCCACAACCCGTCCAATTCGGGTCCCCGGGGCCGATGACACGTCTACAGACATTTCAACGTCTTCTTCGTCGAATTCAGGGGTGAACTCGTTCACGTCACGTATCGCTAGGGTCACTCGGGCCCGCGCGTCTTCAGAAGACGTCGTGGCGACAACGGTGAATTCTTGGACCAGGGAATCTTCCATTTCTTCGGCATCTATTGATTTTGAGAGGAAAAGGGTCCCGTTTGGATAGATTCCGAGGAATTCTGAATCCGGAAGAATCGAGAATTTGACATCTGAAGGCGTGGCTCCGGTCACTGATACGGTTCCGATTTGATCGGTTGGATGGAGGTTTTCGTAGACTTCAAAGTTGTAAGTGGGTTGTTGGAAGCGGAGAGTTGGGTGGGAAGTGGAGATGGGGGTTATGGCGACCTGAAAGCATTTATAAATTGATAAAAAATGACACATTTTGAAAAAAAAATTTTTTTCACATTTTTTTTTTCATTTTTTTTTTCACAAAATCCTAAAAAATCAGAATTCGTTTAAAATTGCGATATAAAATAGCCAACCGATAGAAAATTAACTCCTTATCATTTTATCAGTTGACAACTTTTTTCTATCTCCACACCTTATCAAGTTATCAGTTGATTTCTGCAAGACAGCTTTTTTCAGAGCTTTTTGGGTTTTTTGGTGATAACTTGATAAGGAGTGGAGATAGATAAAAGTGATCAATTGATAAAATTATAAAAGGACAATTTCCTATCGATTGGTATTTTTACATCGACTTTTTCTTCAAAATTGAATTTTTTGGGATTTTTTGAAAATTTGATCAATTTTAAGGGTGCGATTGGGATTTCAGTGATAACTTGATAAGGGGTGGATATCTCGAAAAGTGATCAACTGATAAAATGATAAGGAGACAATTTTCTATCGATTGCCAGTTTTATATTAATTTTTTTTAGCAAAAATTGATTTTTTAGGATTTTTTGAAAATTTGAAAAAAAAATTTCAGAAAAAAATTTTTTTTTCAAATTTTTTTTATAAATTCCAAAATTTTCTGAAAATCAAAAAAATCAATAAAATCAATAACAAAACCCACCCCAACATCCGAATAATACTTGACAGCTTGCTGATTGATAGCTCTGACAACGACAAAAACGGTTTCTTTGGTGTTGATAGAGCGGAATTGGCTAGTGACGAAGAGCTCTCCCTGGAAAAAATTAATCAATAATCAATCGATAATCAATCGATAATCCACTTGGTTAGCTTATCAGTGACCCTGATAAGCTTATCAGTGATAACTTATCAACCCACCGTCTTCTCATCCAAGTACAATCCCTGGGGGGCTGTTGGCGGGAAGAACGTGTACTTCAACGGGCCATTCTCCAATTTTGCATTGAATTGGTGTACTACACGTGGAAAACGTCCATCAGTCGAGACATCAAAATCATATGTTAATTGAGGGAATACCGGGTACTTGTCCCTATCAGCCATCACTATCACTTTGAGCTGATGGTCCACTTTGACGGTGTCCGTCTCGGCTCGGATGGACAAACTGGATTCGCCTTCGACGAGGTGATTGGCGACCTGGAACATGATAGTGATAAGAGGTTTGATAAGTGATAAGGATTGCTAGAAAGTTTGAAAATTAGAAAACCAGTTCAATGGAGCGCAAATGCGTAAATCCCTTGTGAAAAAATCAACCTCTCATTGAACCAGTCATATCTTTTTTCTTATCAGTGATAAGAAAAAGTGACCAACTGATAAAATGTTCCTTATTCAATTTCCTATCGATTGATGCCTTAACCTGCTAGAAATATTAAAAATCAGCGGAGAAAACGTTTATTTTGCAAATTCCATTTTTTAAAGACAACTTTTTCTTATCACTGATTATCTCCCCAGCCTTGATAGCTACTGGAAAGTGATCAACTGATAAGATGTTCCTTATTCAATTTCCTATCGATTGCTACCCTAACTTGCCCAAAAATATTGAAAATCAGCTAAGAAATCACAAATTTCAAAGATCGCACTTTTCTAAAAACAACTTTTCCTTATCACTGATTATCTCCCCAACCTTGATAGCTATCAAAAAGTGGCCAACTGATAAAATGTTCCTTATTCAATTTTCTATCGATTGCTACTCTAATCTGCTTAAACATCTTTTAATTTCAATGAGATATCACTTTATCAGTATCAGAAACATTTTTTTTTGAAAGAGCTCTATCTCCCCAATCATTCTAGCTATCAAAAAGTTGTCAACTGATAAAATGTTCTTTTTTCAATTTCTGATATCAATATCTTATCACCTCACCCTCAACAAGTCTCCATCAATCACAAACTGCGACTGATCCTGCAACACCTTGAACTTGATCATCTCATCCTGTGTCGATTGCGCCGAAACTCTCAAAATCACACTTCCCACAGCTTTTTCGGTTGAGATATAAACAGTAGTGGGTAAGGGGAGGAATTTGAGAGTTTGTGACTCCACAATATCGATTTTCATGAACGTTTTCACGCGACGCTTCAGGTTTTTTCCGTTGTCGGATGCTTCGATGAAAAGTTCGATTGGGCCATCGGAAATGTCGAGTTGGGACATGGCAGAGATGACACCGGTCTGAAAAAAATGATTTAGAGAAAAAAGAGTTTTTGACAATTTTTAAAAGAAAAAAGAGCAAAAATCATGTAAAATTTAGAAAAAACTGAAAATTGATCTGATCAATTTTTCAAAAAATCGTAAAAAATCCATTTTTGCTTGAAAATTTAATGTAAAATAACGAATCGATAGCCAATTATCTCCTTAAAATTTTATCAGTTAACAACTTGTCCCTATCTCCACTCCTTATCAAGTTATCACTGAAATCCCAAATGTCACCCAAAAAATCTGCATTTCCGGAGCATTTTGGTTTTTCAGTGATAACTTGATGAGGAGTGGAGATAGAAAAAAGTTGTCAACTGATAAAATGATAAGGAGGTAATTTTCTATTGATTAGCTTGTTTACATTGAGTTTTTGAAGGGAATTTGATTTTTTATGATTTTTTGAAAAATTGAAAAAAAATTGCAAACAATTTTTTTCCAATTTCAGAAAATTTTTTTTTTGGAATTTCAGAATTTTTCTTATATTTTTTCTGATTTCTCCAGTTCTACAGAAAAATTACCAGAATTTTTCGATAAAATTTTAAAAATATTTAAAATTTTTTAAATTTTCATTTATTTTTTTCAAATTTTTCAAAACCGAAATATTTCGATTTTTACAGTTTTTTTTTTGGATTTTTATTGATAAGAAAGTGAAAAATCTTATGATTTCATCTCAAATTCGAAGTTTGCATTCAAAATTTCAAATTCCCGCGCACGATATCTCGCAGCGAAAACAATAAAATTTGCAATTTCTGTTCAATATCTTACTGTAGTTTTCGCTGCGAGATATCATTCTCCATCTCTCACCTTTGAATTGATCAAAAACTTGCTCTGATCCTCATTATCAGCTCTCAACAACTTGTACGTCACCATTCCCTCAACCCCTGGATCCGGGTCAGTGGCCCTAACAGCTCCGATGACTTGTCCCGCCCTGATCGGAGCACCAATCGATACTTTATACTCTTCTTGTTCAAATGCCGGAGGGCTCGGATTCGTTCCTTTGACAGTTACAGTAACCTCCGCCGTATCACTTCTTCGTGGGATCCCGTTATCAGAAGCATCAACTAGAAGGGTGTAAAGGGGCAGGGAGAGACTTTGGGAAGTGGTGATTTGGCCGGTTATTGGGTCGATTTGGAAGATTCCTGAAATTAGTGCATTTGCGCGTGAGGTATGGTGCATGAAGTGTTTGCAGAAAAAATAGAAGGTACAGTAATCTCACAAAAAATTGCGCGTCAAATATGGTGCATTCTACAGTAACCCAAACTTCAAAAAATCACAACTTCTTTCAAAATTGACCGATTTTGCTCGTTCCAAGATATTTTGTACTTCATAAGCCTTATAATAAGTCCTAAAATTTTCAGAAGAATTCTATGAAATTCAGATGAGGTACGGCTTCTGAAAAGTGCTGAAATTTCACTTTTTCGAAAAATAAGCACTTTTTTTTTCAAAAAATCACAACTTTTTTCAAAATTGACCGATTTTGCTCGTTCTGAGATATTTTGTATTTTGTGAGCCCTGAAATAAGCCAAAAAATTTTCAGGAAGATTCTATGAAATTCAGATGAGGTACGGCTTCTGAAAATCGAAAAACCAATTTTTTCGGTCGAAATATATTTGTAAATTTTTTTTCAGAAGCTGTTTCTCATCTAAATCCTGTAGAATCCTTCTGATTTTTTTTTGGCTTTTTCTGGAGCATTTTGAGCACAAAATATCTAGGAACGAGAAAAATCGGTCTTTTCCAAAAAAAATTATGATTTTTTGAAAAAAAGGACATATTTTTCGGGAAAAAGTGAAATTTCAACAATTTTCAGAAGCCGTACTTCATTTGAATTTTATAGAATTCTCATGAAAAATTTTGGGCTCATTCTGGACCATCTTGACTATAAAATACTCAAATCCCAGCAAAAATTATTGATTTTTGGGAAAGTTATAAAGTTTTCAAAAAATATTAAATTTCAAAAAATATTTTTTTTCAAAAAATCAAACATTTACCATTTTCAGGTTCATGAATCGAGAACGTAATCCTGCTATTATTCCCCGAATCCGCATCTTTTGCATACAATTTCGCAATCTTTGTTCCAGGTGGAACATCACTTTCTACAGTAACCTTCAGCTTCCGATTGACCAGAACTGGTGAGTTATCATTGACATCGAGCACTTGGACATGAATGGAGCTCGTCGAGCAAATGGTTTGGGTTAGACAGGCACGGACCTGGAAATCAATCAATAAATCAATATTAAATATTCTGGGTCCCTACCTGGAACCGATAACTCTTCTGTTGCTCCGCATCCAGAGCCCTCGAAGTGCTCACTTCACCGGATTGTTGATGAATTTCAAATGGAAGCTCGTCAATGTGAGCTGGGGAAATTAGAGAATAGGTCAGACGGAGAGATTCAGATGAGGAGAGCGCAGAGTGGAAGGCCTGAAAAAATTAAAAAATTAAAAAAACAATTTTTTTTTTTTTTAATTCGTAAAAAATCAATTTTCGTTTAAAAATTTGATGTGAAAACGCCAATCGATAGGAAATTTGCTCCTTATCATTTTATCAGTTGATCACTTTTTTCTATCTTCACTCCTTATCAAGTTATCACTAAAATCCCCTAAAATCCCAAACTTCATTCTACAAATATGCAGAATTTTTAAAAAAATCATAAAAAATCAATTTTTGCTCAAAAATATGATCTCAAACAACCAATCGATAGGAAATTGTGTCCTTATCATTTTATCAGTTGACAACTTTTTTCTATCTTCACTCCTTATCAAGTTATCAGCTGATTTCTGCAAGACAGCTTTTCTAAGAACTCTCCTGGTTTTTGGTCATAACTTGATAAGGAGTGAAGATAGAAAAAAGTGGTCAACTGATAAAATGATAAGGAGACAATTTCCTATTGATTGCTTTTTTTACATCAAATTTGAAATCAATTTCTCAACTTTTTATGATTTTTTTTAAAAATTAGGTCATTTTTGAGGGTGAGCTTTGGGAATTTAGTGATAACTTGATAAGGAGTAGAGATAGAGAAAAGTTTTCAACTGATAAATTGATGAGGAGATAATTTTCTATCAATCGCTTTTTTTACATTAATTTTTTGAGCAAAATTGAATTTTTGATGATTTTTTGAAAAAAAAAATCTTTTTTTTTTTGGATTTTTAAAAATTTTTTCTTCACTCACCCTAACAATTCCAATAACTTCTGGCTGTTGATTTTCCTGAATTTCGAATCGATAATTATCCTGATCAAAACGTGGCGTCGTTGACATCACATCTTGGTTAGCATCTCGGAGAATTGTGACTTGGGCGCGGGCCTGGAACAAAAATCAATTATTTGGGAAATTGGGTCAAACTACAGTAATCTTTATCATTTCCCATTTTTGATAATTTTTTAAAAATTAGGTCAATCTACAGTAATCCCCATTTTTTCAATTCTTTATTATTTTTTCTGGAAAATTTGGTCAACTTACAGTAATCTTACCTCAAGTGCCCAGAGGGCAATAATCAATGTGAAAACTTGTAAAAATACACTCGGCAGGGACATTTAGCGGCATCCGTTTTGCATAGAAGTTCGGATTTTAGAGAGAGGAAATTTGGGATTAGATCTTGAAATTTTTGAAAAATTTGTGAAAAAAAATTTGGCGGGAATTTGAAAAAGTGACAAGAAATAAGAAAAAATAGGAAAAGAGAAAAAAGAAAATGAATTGAAATTTTAAAAAAATCTGGAAAATTCTGAAAAATTTATAACAAATTTCAGAAAATTGAAAAAAATTGAAAAAAAAATCTTTTCAAAAAAAAATTTTTTTGAAAAAATGAAATTTCCAAAAATGTTCAGAATTTTCTAGATAATTTTTTCGATTTCAAAAATTAGAAAAAAAATCCAAAACTAAAAAAAAAAATTTTTTTGAAAATTTGAAGGCGGGAATAAAAAAAAATTACAGAAAATGAGGGAAAGATGAGAAATACATTTTTTCTATTTTTAAAAAATCTAGAAAATTCAGGTTTATTCTGAATTGATAAAAAAATTTTGAAAAGTTGATAAAAATATGAAAAACATTATTGGAAAAATTTTCAAAATTTGCAGAATTTTCTAGATGAATTGGGTCAACCCTTCAATGTTTTAAAAAAATTGAAAAAAAATTTATTTTTGATTTTTTGAAAGCGGGAGTTCAAAAAAGTGAGAAAAAAAGAGAAATAATTTTTTTTTGAATTTTTGAAAAAATCTAGAAAATTCTGGAATTTCTTAAATTGATAAAAATTGATAAACATTGATAAAAAATTAAAAAATACAAAAAAAATTCAGGATTTTTTTCAAATGAAATTTCTAAAAATTTTCAGATTTTTCTTGATGAATTTTTCAAATTTTCAAAAGAAAAACAAATACAAAAACAAAAACACCATCTAAACAAAAACCGGAAAACCGTCTTCTCTTCACAAAGCTTTGTGTCCTAAATCCGTCCCTCCAGCCATGGAATCGGCAATTATGTGCTTCTTCCCCCTACGGGACGAGGTGTGCTTTGCACCTGTCCCCCTCCTCTTCCAATTTTCTTTTCGAAGAAGAAAAACGAGAAAAAAGAGACGCAGACGGGTCGGAAAAAAAGAAGGGGTGCACACCTGTTGGTGGTCATGGAAATGTGGACATGTTTTTTGATTAGGTTAGTCTAGTAGACCAACTTCTAGAAGCCGTACCTCATCTGAATTCTGAAAAATCTTCTCCAAAAATTTTTGACCTATTCTAGACCCATTCAGGTACAAAATATCTTGGAACCAGCAAAATCGGGAAATTTTGAAAAAAGTTGTGATTTTTTGAAAAAAGGTGCCAATTTTTCGAAAAAAAGTGAATTTTCAACAGTTTTCAGAAGCCGTACCTCATCTGAATCCTATAGAATCTTCACCAAAAATTTTTGGCGTATACTAGACCCACTTAAGCACAAAATATCTTGGAACGAGCAAAATCGGTGAATTTTGAAAAAAGTTATGATTTTTTGAAAAAAAAATACATTTTTCTCGAAAATTTAAAATTTCGAAATTTTCAAGAAGCCGTACCTCATCTGAATCGTCTAGAAACTTCTCCAAAAATTTTTCGCTCCTTCTAGGGCTTATGAGGCACAAAATATCTTGGAACCAGCAAAATCGGTCAATTTCGAAAAAAGTTATGATTTCTTGAAAATAAGGGACTTTTTTTGGGAAAAATTTCTCAATTTTTTTTCAACTTTTTAGCTATTATTTTTTTAAATGATTTTCTATACAATTGTACAATCAGTTTTCGATATCACTATACATTTCTTGATAACAAAAAATAGTCAAGTCAGAAAAAAATAAAAAACAGAACACCGGAAATTGGCAGAAATCCCCCCGGTCTGATACAATTGCAATAACAACAATAGTCTCACTTGAGATTTTCAATTCATATAATCCGTTATAATAACATAATATAATGACGGGGGACCTACCGGGGACCCCTACACTTATTACCATGTGATTGATGGCTTTTGAAGGACATGGTGGCACGCACTCAGGTTTGGCGCATATTGGATTGGACATGGGGATTTGATTTGAGAAAGGGACCCCTAGGGAGTGGAGATGGCGGAAAGGTGTCAACTGATAAAATGATAAAAAGGAAATTTCCTATCGATTGGTTTTTTTACTTTAATTTTTTGATAAAAATTGAATTTTCTGGGATTTTTTCGAAAATTGGGCGGATTTTGTAGGTGAAGTTTGGAATTTTAGTGATAACGTGATAAGGAGTAAAGATGGCAAAAAGTTGTCAACTGAGAAAATGTTAAGGAGAAAATTATCTATCGATTAATTTTTTTACTTTAGTTTTTTGATCAGAATTGAATTTTTTGGGATTTTTTGAAAATTAGGTAAATTTTGATGGTGAAACTTGGAATTTTAGTGATAACTTGATAAGGAGTGGAGATAGGGACAAGTTGTCAACTGATAAAATTTTAAGGAGATAATTTGCTATCGGTTCGTTATTTTACATTAAATTTTCAAGCAAAAATGGATTTTTTACGATTTTTTGAAAATTTGGTGGATTTTAAGGGTGATGTTTGGAATTTCAGTAATAACTTGATAAGGAGTGGAGATGGCAAAAAGTTGTCAACTGATAAAATGGTAAGAAAGAAATTTCCTATCGATTGGTTTTTTACTTTAATTTTTTGATAAAAATTGAATTTTCTGGGATTTTTTTGAAAATTTTGCGCAAATTAGGCGGATTTTGAAGTTGAAGTTTGGAATTTTAGTGATAACTTGATAAGGAGTGGGGACAGAAAAAAGCTATCAACTGATGAAATGATAAGGAGACAATTTCCTATCGATTGGTTTTTTTACATCAATTTTTTGATTAAAATTGAACTTTTTGGGATTTTTTTCGAAAATT
>LR539864.1:389267-442880 GCA_900536315.3 Caenorhabditis becei | reverse complement strand
TTGACTAAAATTTTGGAACTTCATATTTTCAAAAATTTCACAAAAAAAAAATTTTTTCAAAATTTTTCCAGAATTTTCTATAAAAATCCATCAAAATCCTAAAATATTTCAAAATGTGTAAAAATCAAAAATTCACACGCTAAGCTTCTAAAATATGTATGTCATGGCACTTACTGCCGGAAGGTACATACATTTTCGTATTTTCTGATGGGAATTTTCTTTTGGATTTGGGGAAAAAGATTAGCTATTTGGAAGTGTATTTGAAATAGAAATATGGGTCTCGACACGAAAAAATATAAAAATTCAAAAAAATTAATAAAAAAATAAAAAATTTTTTTTTTGAAAAATCTAAAAAAAATTTTTTTTTCAATTTTGGTCTTCTGAAATTACCCAAAAAATTTTCGTTGCAAGACCCAAAAACCGTAAAACAATTATAAACCTTTCGAAGACATCGGAAACGTGTAATTAGCCAAAGGGATTAGGGTGTTCCACGCTTCGGAAGAGACTGTTTACGGATCAGTGAATTCTGAGGGGTTATGGCAGGTGTTTAGGGGATTCCAGAAGCCATAGAATCTTCAGAATCCAAGAAAATTCAAAAATTGGTTTTTAGGGTCTCACCACGAATTGACCTAGAGGCATTTCGTGGTGAGACCCATAAACCCGAAAAACCTCATAGTTCTCCAATTATGGGTCTCTCCACGAAGTGCCTTATCTTCAAAGTTCCTACTTTGGGTCTCGCCACGAAGCGTCACGGCTCCTGACTTACTGTAGATGCTTTTCGTGGCGAGACCCATCAGCTTTCTTCCAAAAGCCGGAAAGCCACTTTACAATAGCCCCCATCCCCAATTGTCCCTTATACTCATTACCCCCTTTTTTTCGTCTTTCCCGCCTTGTTATTGTGGCCCAATGCGACAGGTGAGAGCTCCCGAAAAAAGAGGAACAATTATGGTGTCTTTCGGCGGAAACAGCCGGCTGCACAGTGTCAATTGTCATCTTTTTGGGTCAAAAGGGAACATTTGAGTGAAAGTCAGAGCTAAGGGAGAAGGATAGAAAAGTTGCTGGAAAAGTTTTTGGTAAAAGTTAGTCAGAAAGGGTTCTCGACTGAAAAATGGATAGGAAAACTTCTAGAATTTTTTTTCGGATTTGAAATAAATTTTTTGTGTTAGATAAAAGTATCAGAAACAACTTTGTAGTTGATCAAAATTACGGAGAATTTTTTTGAAATGGTGGAAAAAATCAAAGAAAAAATATCCGCTAAGGGTCCCCTACAGAAAAGTTGATAGAAAAGCTTCTAGAAATTTTTTTTCGGATTTGAAATAAATTTTTCACAATAAATAAAGGGGTTTTAGTTAACTTTGTAGTTGATTAATATTTTCGAAAAATTTTTTGAATCGGTGATAAAAATCGGTGAAATTCAAAAAAATTAAAAAATTTTTTTTTCAATTTTCACATTTTTTTTCAAAATTTTCAAATGTTCTTTTTACCAGAATATTTTTCTAAAATTCAAATTCATTTTTCAAATGTTCACTTTCAAAACCCACCGTCTCAAATCCATTCGTCGCTGAAACTCCAAATGTCAATGGGCCATCCGTGTGTCGATTGAGCTTCTTTCCAGCCAAGATTTCACCAACTTCGTTGATTTTGATAAGGTCAATTACCTGAAAAAGCGGGATTTCGGAGTGTCGTGAATCCCCAATTTTAGCTATTTTCAAACGGGATTTCGGAGCATCGTACTGCCCCAATTTTAACTACTTTTCAGCGGAATTTCGGATCCTCGTACTGCCCCAATTTTAGCTGTTTTCAGCGGGATTTCGGAGCATCGTACTAACCTCTCTGTCCACTGCATAGAACTCTGGATTCGGGTGTGCTTCAACCTTTCCGATGACGTCATTTTCCTGAATCTCCATTCCAAAAGCTGAATACGAATATTCGGGTTGTCGGAAGGAGAATTGTTGAGGGGATTCTGAATCTTCAGGGTCTTCAGGGTCTTCAGATTCCTGGGATTCCAACGAATTCTGAATCTGGCCAATAGTAGTGGTTCTAGGAGCTTCAGAAGCTTCCGTGACGTCTTCTGGAGATTCTGGAGCTTCTGGAGCCTCTGTGACGTCTTCTGGAGCCTCTGGAGCTTCTGTGACGTCTTCTGGAGCCTCTGGAGCTTCTGTGACGTCTTCTGGAGCTTTTGCAGTCGTCGTCGTGGATTCTGAAGCCTCTGAAGCTTCTGAATCCTCCTCTTCTTCAACTTCTTCCTCTACAATGATCGTCACCACCTCCACGTCATCAGAATCCTCTAGATTATCAGATTCTTCTGATTCTGGAGCCTCCGTCGTCGTCGTCACCGTCTTCACACCGTTCACCTTCACCTTATCACTCTTCTTATCACTCTTATCAACAGCTCCTAACACGAAAATCTCCACAGGAACCCTTGCCGATTTCACAACTTCCTCTCCGTGATCCCGGGCCTCCACTGTCAAATTAAAGGAGGAAATCGAGGAATTCAAGGGGGCGGAGCTTAGAATTACACCCCATTTTCCCTGGGTTCCGACTTGGAATGGGACATCTGGAGTGAGCAAGTGATAGGTTATTTGGCCGTTGGAGCCCTGAAATGAGAAATTTAAAAAATTTAAAAAAATTTTAAATTTTCAAAAGTTTTCAAAAAATCTTTAAAAATCCATTTTTGCTCAAAAAATTAAAGTAAAACAGCCAATCGGTAGAAAATTATCTCCTTATCATTTTATCAGTTGATCACTTTTATCTATCTTCACTCCTTATCAAGTTATCACTAAAAAACCAAAAAGTTTCAAAAATGCTGATTTTTGAAGTGAGATTTGTGATTTTTGTGATAACTTGATAAGAAGGGAAGTTAGACAAAAGTGATCAACTGATAAAATGATAAGGAGACAATTTCCTATGGATTCGTTTTTTTACATCAATTTTTAAAGTAAAAATGATTTTTTTTATGATTTTTTGAAAAATTTGAAAAAAAACATTGCAAATTTTTAGGGTGAGGTTTGAGATTTTAGTGATAACTTGATAAGGAGTAAAGATAGAAAAAAGTAGTCAACTGATAAAATGATAAGGAAATAATTTCCTATTGATTGGTTTTTTTACATTGAATTTTCGATCAAAAATTAATTTTTTAGGATTTTTTGAAAAATTGAAAAAAAAATTTTCTCAAAAATTTCCAAAAAATCAATAAACCCCTTACCTGATCAATATCCTGTGCCAAAACTTTTCCAATCTCTCTTCCAGCCGGGAATCTATCAGAAATATGGAAAAAGTAGTTCTCATGCTCAAAAACCGGTCGATTGTCGTTTTCATCGTCCAAATCTATGTAAACTCGGATTCTGGTGCATTGGACCGATGGATCGGCGTTCTGGAAAAAAGAAAATTCTAAAAAAATCGATAAATCAATAATTGGGTTACTGTATCATGAAAAACTTTGAAAAATCAATACCTCAATCTCAGCCACCAACTCCAAAGTGCTGAAAAGCTCCCGATCGATCAGCTTCGAATCGTTAACGATAACAGTGTCGTTATCAATTGAGAATGTGTCATCTGGATCGATTAGACGGATTTTTGTGTCCTGGAAAGATGGATTATTGATTTTTCAAGAAATTTGAAAATTCGAAATTTTTTTGAAATTTTTTAAAAATTGAATTTTTGAAAATTTTGGAAAAAAATTCAAAAAATTTTTTTTTTCGAATTAAAAATATTTTAGAATTCTGAACAAATATAAATTTTAAATTTCAAAAAATTCACAAAAATCAGAAAAAATTTTCTAAATATCTAAAAAATTCTGAAAAGTCGAAAAAAAATTTAAAAATTTTTGAAAATTTTTTTTTGATCTCTAAAAAATTTCTTAAAAATCGAAAAAAAATTTCCAGACATTTCGAAAGTATTTTCTGAAATTCAGAATTCTTTCTCAAGTTAAAAAAAATTTTGAAGTTAAAAAAAAAATGTTTGACCCAAAAAAATTCTAGAATTCTGAAAAAATTTTCTGAAATTCAAAAAAAAATCTAAAAATCCAATAAAAATTTTTCAGAATTTTAAAAAATTTCTAGAATTCAGAAAAAAATTTTCAGAAACTCAAAAAAAAAATTTTTTTCAGAATTTTTACAATTTTTTTAAATTTTGACAATTTTTCTGAAATTCAAAAAAAAATCGAGCTCTAAAAAAATTCTAAAATTTTCAAAAAAGCTCACATTTCTCCAATTCACCACATCCAGCTTAGCCACTTCCGTTCCATTCGCCGAATTCTCCATTAGCTCAATTCTCATAGAGCATTGAGCAAATCTAGAAGGGGCGGAGCTTCCAAAAGCTTCAATTTGATCTACAGTATCCTCAGTTTCGATGGCGTTCAGCTGGGAAGTTTTGGAGGCAAACGCGATGGCGTCAAAGTCAGAATCCTCGTTATCAGCCGGTTTTTTCGAGGTGATAAGGGAAGAGAGGGCCTTTTTGAGGTCACTGATAAGTTTTTGGCCGTGTTGGGGGGATTCTGAAGCTTCAGGGATGTCTTCTGGAGCCTTAGGAGCTTCTGGAGCTTCAGGGGCTTCTGTGACGTCTTCTGGAGCTTCAGGGACGTCTTCTGAAGCCTTAGGAACTTCTGGAGCTTCCGTCACGTCTTCTGGAGCTTCTGAAGCTCTAGAAGCTTCTGTGACCTTTTCCGTGGTAACTTCTGAATCCAGAATCACTTCTGGAAGTTCTGTTGTAGTGGTAGTTGAGGTTGTAGGGGTCCTATAAGGGACCACTGTCGATTGTAGGGTCCCGATTGTCAGTTTCTCCAACAAATTGATAAAAGTCGTCGATTTCCGTCCCCCGGCGTCCTGAGCAATGACCCTAAGTGTTAGGGGTAATTTGTAGGGTCCTGTGACCTGAATCCGAACCACTGTTGGCAATTGCTCCTTTCGCCACGTGGAACTCCCGGGAATCAATTTTTTCGAGGTAACACGTGGCGAATCTTCGAGAAGAATGAATCCTTTGTGAGCATCTTCCAACCAGAATCTCATCTGATAACTGCCACGTGGATCCCAATCGATAGCGGCCACTGGGGATTCGAGGACAGTTCCGATTGGTAGGTCTAGTGGTAGAGTCATCACGTAGGGTTCATTGTAGAATTGGGGACCGAATCGGTTTGTTGGATCGATGTGCAGGGTGAAGAGAGGGTAGGCGAAGCCGTTGCAGATAACAGTGATAAAGAGATTGGCTTCTTGGAGGGGGGATGGGTAGACGGGGAGGGAGAGGGAGGAGGAGAGACGGAGGAGGTAGGCACCGGGGGTGGATTGGTCGATTTCGAGACGGTCTGACCAGTCGAGCTGGAAAAAATGGTTGGGATTGGGAGGATTCTGAAATGCTTAGGGGTCCTAGAAGCTTGAAACTTGAAGATAAGGGGTCCTAAATTCAGAATCCAGAAGAATTTTTTGGATTCTAAATTTTTCAGGATTCTAGATTTTTGGTATTCTGAATTTCTGGATATTTTAAATTTTTTGGTTTCTGATTTTTTTGAATTCTAAATTTTCTGGGTTTTGAATTTTTTGGGATTCTGAATTTTTAGGATTCTGAATTTCTTAGAATTCTCCTTTTTTTGGAATTTCTGCAAAAATCCAAAAAAATTCAGAATCCCAAAAATTCAGAATCCTAAAAATTCAGAATCTTGAAAAATTCAGAATCCTCAAAAATTCAGAATCCTAAAAAATCAGAATTCTCAAAAATTCAGAATTCCAAAAAATTCAGATTACTAAAAATTCAGAATCCAAAAAATTCAAAATCTGAAAAAAAATCTGAATTCGAAAAATTCAGAATCTTTTAAAATTCAGAATCCGAAAAATTCAGAATGCTCAAAAAATTCAGAACCTCTAAAAATTCAAAATCTTTAAAAAAATCTGAACCCGAAAAATTCAGAATCCTAAAAAATTCAGATTACTAAAAATTCAGAATCCAATAAATTCAGAATTCCTAAATATTCAGAATCTCTAGAATTCCTCCAGATTCTGAATTCTGAATTTTCATTCAGATTCTGAATCCCCCTAATTTTTACTCACATCCTTCAACACATCCGACCTGACATTGGCTATGACCATTTCAGCATCCGATGGTGTCACTGTCCCACGGAAAATCACATCTCCAATTGGAAGATCTGATGGGACATGGGAATAGAATCCATTGGTTGAGGTGAATTTGCATTGGGGTTTAGGGGAAGGGTCTGGAAAAAAAATTTTGAAAATTAAAAAAAAAATTTGAAAAATTTTATTTCGGAATTTTTCGAAATTTCAGATAATAGAGAGGTACAGTACTCATTTAAAAAAATTGAATTTGAAAATCAGAAAAATTAAAAAAAAAATAATTTTTTGAAAATTTTGAAAAAAAATTCCAAATATTTACAGAAGTACAGTAATTCCAAAGAATGAATTTCAAGTTTTTTTCAATTTCAGAAATTAAAAAAAAAATGCAAACTCACCGGCCAAAATACTTGTCGCAACGGCGAATAGTAGAATGAAAAGGCCGAATTTACCCATTTTTCTGGAAAATTCAAAAATTTTCTAATTTCAAAGAAAAAAAGCTGAAAAAAATAGAGACAAAAAACAGAAAAATAGGAAAAAAAATTATTTTTGAAAAAATTCGAAAAAAAAGAAAAAAAATTTTCTTAATTTTTAAAATTTTTTTTCGAATTTTGTAAATTTCCTAGAAAGATTCAGAGAAATTTCTAAATTTTTCCAAAAAAAAAATAATTTTTTTTTGCAATTTACAGATTTTTCTAGAATTTCCAATGTTTTTTCTCCAGAAACAGTCACAAACTTTTTTCCCGAAAAAAACCGAAAAACATGTGTGTTTTCAGCGACATTTCACTTCGGACATACAGTTCGTCTAATTGGTTTACGGAACGATGAAATGGACAAGGAAACGGAGAAGAAATAGGAGATAATTGGGAGAAGACGTAAAAGTAAAGAGTAAAAGTTGGAAAGGGTTTTAATGGATTTTACAAAGGGATACTTTCTGGGGGATTTTAGGGAAAAATAAGGGGAAATTTCAGAAAAAAAAACAGAAGAATTGAAAAATGAAAAAAAAGGCGGGAAAAAATTAGATTTAGAGTTTTCAGATTTTCTATTATTGCCGTCCCGCGGCAAGTCACCTGGTGGGTCTCGCCACGAAAATGGTTTCTGGCTGAAATACGGCTTCTGGACAAGGTTTTGGCACTTTTTTTGATGTATATTGGTGAAAAGACATGTCTCCAATAATTTCCCATCAAATTCTAGCAGTTTCCACCAATTTTCAGTACAAAAACATGGATTTTTAGGTAATTTGCCGCTTTTTACCAAAAACACCGGATTTTCCCTGAAAATCGGTGGAAACTGCTGAAATTTGGCTGGAAATGATCGAATTCATGTAAATTTATCCATTTTCATCAGAAAAAGTGCCAAAACCTTGTCCAGAAGCCGTATTTCAGCCAGATACCATTTTCGTGGCGAGACCCATCAGGTGACTCGCCGCGGGACGCCAATAAAAAAAAACAAATTTCAGAGATTTTTTTCTAGAATTATAGATTGACAAGTTTTTTTTCAAAATTCTAGTAAATTTTGGAAAAATTTCGATTAATTTTTTTTTATCTTCAAAAATCGTCTGGAATTTTAACTGAATTTCAGGATTTTCTGTTATTTTTTCTGGAATTTTTTTTCTCAACATTGAGTTTTCAGAAGTTTCTGAAAAATTGTCTAGATTTTTAGAGAACACTTATTTTCCAGAAAAAAATTTTTCTGAATTTTTGAAAAACTGTATCAAATTTTCCTAAAATTTTCACAATTTTCAGAAAAATTTCAGGTAAATCAGCTGGATTCGAGAAATTTCTGAAATTTGAAAAAATTCGGAACAAATATATTTATTCAAAAACTACCTGCTTACACAAAAATGGATGAGCCATTTTCCAGTTTTTCAAAAATTTCAAAAATTAGGTCAGCTAAAAATTAGCTACAGTAATCTCTCTACTGCTTGTAAATCGCTCATTTCAGGATTTTTCTTGAAAGTTTCGTTCAATCCAAAAAATCATAAAAATTAAAAAAAAGAAAGTTTTTAGTAATTTCAAAAAAAAAATAACTACAGTAACCTTTCACCCAAACCTAGAAAAAAAAATTTCAGAAATAGATTTTTCAGCTCTTTTTTCCACAGAACAGTAATTTTCCAAAATTATCTGAAAATTGGCTACAGTAACCTCTTTTACTTTTTGTACTCGATTATTTGATAATTTTTAGTAATTTCAAAGAATAAATCTACTACAGTAACCTTTCCTATGCCCTTTTGCGAAAAACCGAAAGGGAAGAAGAATAGTATAAAAACGGAGGAATGAAAACGAAAAGAACATGGCGAGGCGGCGATATTCAACCATAAAACAAAGTGTGTTACTAATTTAGGGCATCATGGCTGCGGTTAGCCGCCCCCTCTTTTCTCTCTTTCTCCGGTATCCGACCCATCCATCTTAAGGAAATTGGGAAAATGGGAAGATGGGAAGTGTTGCGGATTCTGGAGAGGTAAGGGGTCCCAAGGGATTCAGACTCTAAAATTAAGAATCCTAAAAAATTTTGAAAATTTTGAATTCTAAATTTTTTCAAGATTCTGATTTTTTTAGGATTCTGAATTTTAGGAAATTAAAAAAAAATGAATTAAAAAAAAATCTAGAATCCTAAAAATTTCAGAATCTCCGAAAATTTCTGAATATTTCTTGGATTGTGAATTTTTGGGATTCTCAACTTTTTTGGATTCTGAATTTTTTAGATTCTGAATTCTTTGGGATTATGAATTTTTTAGGATCCTGGTTTTTTTCGGAATTCCTAAAAAATTCAGAATTCAAAAAATTCAGATTCTTGAAAAATTCAGAATTCCAAAAAAATTCAGAATCCAAAAAATTCAGAATTCCAAAAAAATTCAGAATCTTTTAAAATTCAGAATCCTAAAAATTCAGAATCCTAAAAAAATTCAGAATCCAAAAAATTCAGAATCCAAAAAATTCAGAATCCCAAAAAAATTCAGAATCTTTTAAAATTCAAAATTCAAAAAATTCAGAATCCAAAAAAAATCAGAATCCTAAAAATTTCAGAATCCCTAAAAATTCAAAATCCCTAAAAATTCAGATTCTTGAAAAATTCAGAATCTTCGGAATCTTCTTCAGAATTCTAAGATTTCAGATTTTCGAAGAAATTAAGGAAACTGATAATACCTCATTATCAGTCTTATCAGAAGCCCCGCCCCTTTTTCTAAGGTTCCCATGATAATGATAATCAGTGATAACAAGCCGAAATTTCCCCCAGAAAATCAAGAAATCCCGGAGAAAAGAGTTAATCGCATCTTGTCGGAAAAGAGAAATCACCTAAATACTTTCGCTATCACTTTGATTCTCAGGATGATCATATCAGTGAAGCAAGGGGTCATCAACTGATAAGAACTGATAAGAATTAGAAAAAGAAGAAGAAGAAGCGGTCAGAAAAACTGCGTATGGATGAGAAGATTCTTATCGGAAAGAGAGAAAAAGGATCTTCCTTCTCGACAAGAGTGGGGAAGGAATTGTGTACTTTTTAGGGGAATTGAGGGGGTTTTTTGAAAAATTTGGCTATTTCTAAGCAAAAATCCAGGCCATTTTCGTACAATAAGAAAAGTTGGAAGTTTTCAAAAATTTTTGAAAAAATTGGAAAAAAAAATTTTTTTTTTTGGCAAATTTTTTTTTGAAAAATGTTGAAAAATTCAGATTCTTATGAAATTTTCAAAAAATGGCCTGATTTTGAATTTAATCCGGAAAATATCTGGATTTTTCTGGAAAATTGTCAAAATCTATATTTTTGCACTCAAAATTTCAAATTCCCGCGCATGATATCTCGCAGCGAAAAGTACAGTAAGATTTGGAATTTTTTAGTGATTTTTGTAATTTTTGTTTTTGGGGAGAAAATAGAAGATTTTTGTGAAAATTTGGCTTGCGAACTAACCATTTTTAGAAAAATTTAAAATTTTCAGAATAATTTTTTTTTTGAAAAATTCAGATTGATGAAGTTTCAAAAAATGGCAATATCTTGAATTTTTATTCTGGAACATTGTCAAATTCCTATTTTTCGCATTCGAAATTTCAAATTGACACCAAAGATATCTCGCAGCGAAAACTACCGTAAGATTTGGCATTGTTGGCGGTGTTTTTGATCAATTTTTCATTTAAAAAACAGTAAAAATGGCAAATCTTACAGTACTTTTCGCTGCGGGATATCATGGGCGGGAATTTGAAATTTTGAATGCAAACTCCAGTTTTCAGGTACCACGATAATACAGAAAAAGGAATTTTTCGAAAAATTTCCGAAATTCCTGGAAAATAGAGGAAATTTGGTAAAAATTTGACTTTTTTGGGCTTAAAAAAGAAAGTTTTTGGAACAAAATAGGGTTTTTCAGAAAAATTGGAAAATTCTGAAAATTCTGGAGAAATGTGGTAGAGAAAAGCATTTTTCTAATGTTTTTTGTGAAAAAGGACATCAGTTTTACAAAAAATCAGAAAGTTCTGGAAAATTGGAATATTTTAATTTTTAAAATAATTGAATTTATTCAGAAAGAAAAAAAGTAATGTTTTGTAGAAAATGACAAAATTCTAATCATCAGAATCTGCTGAAATTTTAAAAAATTTGAAAAAAAAAGATTTTCTTTTTTTTTATTTGAAAAAATTCAGAAAAATGGCAAAAATTTGTTTTTTTTTGGAAAACTCGAATTTTTTAAATTTCCTATTTTTTCTCAAATTTTCAAATTTTCCTATCCATTTCCTAACCAAAAAACAGTTTTTTTGGTTTTCCGTCAAGTAAGCTAGCTTTAAAAAATAGAAAAAACTTCAAAAATATATTTTCCCGTCCTTATTCTACAGAACAAGTATTTTCGAAAATCCTCTGAAAATTTGCAACAGTAACCCTCTATAATTCTGGTATTATCGTTGCAGCTCAAAAGTTCATGGGGTAGATTTACGGAGTTGCGGGTCTCGCATGGAATCCACGTATTTTTCACGCGAAAAATAGAACTGGAGCATCAATTCCGTTCAAAGTGATTTTTCGCGTGAAGAAATACGTGGATTCCGTGCGAGACCCGCAACTCCGTAAATCTACCCGATGAACTTTTGAGCTGCAACGATAATAAGAAGGCTCATTTCAGTATTTTTCAAAATAATTTTTGAATCAAGAAAGCCATGGAAATTCAATAAATTGATATACTGTACTTTCGCTGCGAGATATCATACGCGGTAATATTTTTTCAAATTACCGCGCAATATATCTCGCAGCGAAAACTACAGTAAGATTTGCATTTTTCAAATCAATTTAGATTAGAAAAACGCCTAAATTTTGAAATTTTTTGAAAAATCAGAATTTTAAAAATTTTATAATTTTCCTATCCATTTTTCCTAACCAAAACAATAGTTTTTCGTTTTTTCCGCCTAGTGTCAGCTAGCTTTTCTCAAAGAAGCCCCAAGAACATCAATTAAAACGAGACGGTTAGCCAGTTACGTGAGTGCTTCTAATGGCTTTTTCTCCTAGAAATCCCTGACCGTTTTGACGCCATTTACGGTTTAATGGCGGCGGGAATTCGAAAGTTTTTATGTGATTTGGATAGGATTTTTAGTGGGGATTGTTGGCAGGGTGGTCAGAATCAGAATCCAATTGAAAAAAATCAAAAAAAATGTGGAATTAAAAAATCAGAAAAAAATTGCAAAAAATTCGGAAAAATCAGTGAAAAATCTAGAATTCTGGGTATTTTTTTAGATTTTTTCTAGAATTTTTTTAGGATTAAAAAAAAATCCCCTAAATTTGACAGAAATCTGGATTATTATTGATATCAACAATTCTAGAGACAAAAATGGGACATTTGAGAGAAAATCGAATAGAAATTGGTGAGATGATGATGAGAATTGGAACAAGAGAAATGGTGATAAGGATTATCAGAGAAAGTTCAAAAGGATTGCAGTGGGAAATCGAGTAAAAATGAGCTGAAATGGGCGGAGAAAAGGAAATTTTTGAATTTTCAAAAAAAAATTGAAAAATTGAAATTTTTTTTTCAAATTTCTCTCTTTTTTGAAAAATCTCAAATTCTCCGTCCACTAGAGCGCATTTACACACAAAAATCAAGAAATGAAAGAAAAATTGTCACAAGTAAAAAAGAGCGGATATTCACAAAAAATGTGTAGAAATTTTTAGGGAAGGAGTGGAAAATCAGGGAAAATTAAGGAAAAACAGGAATTTCGGGGATTTTTTCAGAATTTGAAAATTTTGAATTTTTCAGAAATTTTCTCGGAAAATCCTGGAAAAAAAGTGAATTTTCATGGTTTTTTGGGAAATTTAAAAAAAAAAAAAGAAATTTTTTAATTTTTTCAGAAAATCTGGAAAATTCAAAATTTCCAAAATTTCTTGAAAATAGCGGATTTTTCTGATTTTTAAAATTTTTGGAAAAATCATTGAAAAATGCAGAACTTTTCAGATTTTTTTCTGAAAATCGGAAAAATTGGAATTTTCCAAAAATTTCAAATTAGAAAAAAATTCAAAAAATCACCGAAAATCGCAGAATTTCAGGGATTTTTTCAGGAAAAATTGAAAAAAAAAATCCAAAATATTTGGAATTCAAAAATTACAAAAAAAAACTCAGAAATTCGGGGGAAAATCCCAAAAAAATCGTAGAAATTCTCAATAAATTAGATCAGTAATTAGAAGAGCGAGTCCATGGCTCCACGGGTGGCCTTAAACGAAAACTGCGAAGTCCTCGAAGAAACAACGGTCCCTCGCTTGTCTCCCGCCGAACTGCCATCCCGGCTGCTTCCCGTCGCACTGATCTTCTTCAGACCCTTCAGTCCCTTCGCGTTGGCCTTCGTGTTGAACTTGTGCCAGCTCTTCTTCTCGCCGTCCTTGATCGCATCCAGCTCCTTCTGCTTCATCTGCTTCTTCAATGCCTTCTGTTTTCGCTTTTCTTTCTCGGCGAGCCACTCTTTCTTTCCGTGTTGAGTCGATGGACCGGCGGCGGATTTCTGGTTTTCGAAAGCGTAGTTTTTACGTTGATTTTCGGGTGGAAGGGTCAGATCCGATGGGTCCACGATGGTCTTGTGACCACTGGCTGCAAAAATTGTAAAATTAGGAAAAAAACTAATTGCGAGATTTTTTGTCAGATTTTCAGCAAAATTTACAAAATTTTCAGGAAATTGTCAAAATTTGTGATTTTTTTGAAATATAAGATTTTTAATCCTGAAACTTTTTTGTAGACGAATTAGGATTTTTTGAAAAAAAAATTTTTTGACATTTTTTTTTACAAAATCCCGATTTTTCGGGAACTTTTCTGTGCAATTTTCTGCAATTTTCGAGTTTTTTTTCCGATTTTTATAATGTTTTTTATTTAAAAAAATTTAATATTAGGTAATTTTTGGGAAAATCTAATTCACAAATTTTTAAAGAATTCAATTTTCAAAAAATTGGTAAAATTTTTTGAGATTTTTTCTGATTTTTATTTTATTTTTAGCAAAATTTTTATGTTTTGTTTCTGAAAACATAGTGTGATTTTAGCAATTTTTTGGAAATGAGATTTCTATATTTCCTTTTTTTCAATTTCAAAATTCAGAAAATTCCAAAAAAAATTTTTTTAAATTTTAATTTTGAAAATTATTTCTAAAAATTATGATTTTTTTTTACAATAAATTCTAGATTTTTAATTTTTCCTCAAAAAAAACTCACAAGTAAACGTAATGGCCACTCCGGCGGGCGTCAACGAATCGATTCTGGCAAACACTTTCTTTCCGTCCGGATGCGGAGCAATCACTCGTTCTCCTACCTGGAAAATTATTGATATTTTGAAAATTTTAAAAAAATTGATTTCTTACCGTCCATTTATGAATAACTTGCGGTGCGACGACGCCTTTTTCAGCGACCTCGGCTTTGTCTTTTTCTTGAAGGTCTTCCTGGAAAAATCGATATTTAGAATTTTTTTGATATTTATTTTTGTAAAAAACACGGAAAATCAATGAAAATTAAGCCTTGAATTTTGGAAAAATCAGAAAAAAAATTTTTTTTTTGAATTTTTTTAAAATAAATTTTTTTTCCTGCGTTTTTTCTGCACTTTTCGCTCATTTTTATTGATTTTTCCTCATTTTTATGATTTTCTCACCTGCAAACTAATAATCTCCTTGAGATCCTCCTTCAACTTGAGCATATCCTCATTCTCTGGATCTCCAAGAAGCGCCGCTTCGACTTGTTGAAGTTGGAGCTTGTACTTTTCGAGTTCCTCATCCATTTTCTTATCTGAAACATGGAAAATATTGATTTTTGGATTTTTTTGAGAAAAAATATGGAAATTCGAGCGATTTTGAGGGAAATTGAGTAAAAATTGGGAAAAACTGGGTTTTTTTGAGTTTTTAAAAGATTTAAGAGGTAAATCTGTGTAATTTCAATGAAAATGAACAATAAATGACAGGAATTATTAGAAAACCTTTGAGGAATTGCGAAAAAATGTGAATTTTCGAAAATTTGACTTTTTAGGGGTATTTTTGGGCAAAAATTTGTTCTAAATGGATTAAAAACAAGAGAAACTAATAAAAGAGCTGTCTAGCAACAAATCTAAACCGAATGAATGACAAAAAACCGATCAAACACCCGAGAAAACCGACGCATCGCGTAAATTGACTAGTGTGCGCTGGAGCGCGCTTGCATTGTGTCTGCGTCTCCACCTCGTTGCACACTCTCTCGTCGTTGATTTTTCGAAACATACGGTGGGAGACGGATTTGAAGGGCAAAAATGGGATAAAAAATTTTTCCAGAAATTTATAAATTGAAAAATGAAGAAAAGAACAATTTGAAGTAGATTTTATCAAAATTGAATGTAAAAAAATTCATATAGACGAAAAAATAAGATTTCAAAAAAGGTAGTTACAGTATCCAGCTCTAAAAACCTGCAAACTTGATTTCTGACCTTGGAATGTGTTGAATTGATAAAAAGAGATAGAAAACAAGATAAATAGTTGTTGATCAGCGGCAGAACAGTCGCATTGATAGCCAACTGATAACATATCACATCTTCTTCACCATCTATTGATTGAACTGACTAAACATGCCAATTTGCGAGTTTACAGCGAGTAAGTCGAATAATATTGATTTTTAGGTAAAAAATTTGAAAAAAACAGCAATTTTTCAAAAAAAAAATTTTTTTTCAGCTTCAAAATCGCGAAAAATCGATGTTCATGCTCATGTTTTGCCGAAAAATATTCCTGATTTTCAGCGGGTGATAATATTGATTTTATTGATTATTTGATAACATTTTTTCATTTTTAAAGAAGTTCGGCTACCCCGGATTCGTCCGTTTGGACCATAAAGAGGATGGGACCACTAATATGATGAAGGACGGAAAATTGTTTAGGTTTTTGGCCTAAAAAGAAGAATTTTATTGATTTTTGGTGTTTAGGGTTGTTGAGCCGAATTGTTTTGATACTGAAACTCGAATTGCTGATATGGATCGAGCGAATGTGAATGTTCAGTGTTTGAGCACGGTTCCGGTGATGTTTAGCTATTGGGTATGTTTATTTCTGGTTTATCTTGGGAACCTGAAGAGATAGCAAAAAGTTGTCAACTGCAAAAATGTTGCCCTTAAAATTTGCTACAACTTTGTAGTTGAAGACTTTTTTTTATCTTTGCAGATTTTTGAGTTACGACGCTCCGAAATCCCGTTATGTTCTGGCTCAATTATCTCAAGAACCTGAAAAGATAACAAAAAGTTGTCAACTACAAAAATATAGCCATTAAAATTTGCTACAAATTTGCAGTGAACAACTTTTTTCTATCTTTTCAAAATTCTGAGTTACGACACTCCGAAATCCCGTTTTGCTCATCCTGAGAACCTGAAGAGCAAGTTATATTATGGCGCAATTATCTCGAGAACCTGAATAGATAGCAAAAAGGTGGCAACTGCAAAAACATAGCCCTTGAAATTTGCTACAACTTTGTAGTCGACAACTTTTCACTATCTTTGCTGGGCGTTGAGTTACGACACTTTGAAATCCCAAAAACACTCCGTTATGTTCAGGCTCGATTATCTCAAGAACCTGATGACTTAGCAAAAAGTTGTCAACTACAAAAATATTGCCCTTAAAATTCTCTACAAATTTGCAATTGACAACTTTTTTCTATCTTCACCCATTCTCCCACTACGACACTCCGAAATCCCGTTGCAGGCGAAACCCTCCGACACCGAAGAAGTCGCCCGTTTCGTGAACGACGACTTGTTGGCAGAGTGCCAAAAACATCCGGATCGGCTCATTCCACTTGGCACGCTGCCAATGAATGACGTGGAAAGGGCTATTCAGGTGGGGAAATCGATTTATTTTAAAATTAAAAAAATCAATCGATATTTGAAAATTGAAGTTTTGACTAGACAATCGGGGTTCGAAAAAATGAAATATTTGGGCTGAGCAAGTGAAAATGAGTGAAAAATAAGTTAATTAAGAAAAATAAGTTAAAAATCGATAATCACCCGTTTTCTTTGAAATATTCGGAGAATCGAGGAAAAGTTGAAGAGGTGTAGTTTAGTTAACCCGAAGATAGTGTTGCCAGTAGGCAATATTGAATAGTACAAACAAGAATGGGAACATAAACACAGAGACCGAGTCGATTTTGTGAGCAAGCATTTCGCGGCGTTGTTTCCTGCAAAAATTGAGAAAATTGGGAGAATTTTCAAAAAATTTGAAATTTGAAAAAAAATTTCTTTTTTTTTTCTGGAATTTTCAAAAATTGTCATAAAATGTTTGAGTTTTTTATGAATTTTTGAAAATACTGAAAAAAAAATTTTCAGAATTTTTTTTTTCTAGAATTTTTCCGAATTTTAGGAAAATTTCTAGAATTTTCTAGATTTTTTTTCTAAAATTTTCTAGAGTTTTCTAAAATTTTTAAAAATTTCTGAAGGTGATAAGGTTATTTATCGATTTTCAGAAATGCTGGAAATCTTTTCTAAAACACCGAAAAATCACAAAAAAATTGCGAAAAATCAAAATTCAAAAAAAAAATTTTTTTTTTTTTTGAATTTTTGAAATTTTTTTTTTCGAATTTCAGAATTTTTTCAAAATTTTTCTGAAGATTACTTTCAAATTTAAATTTTTTAAAATTTTTTTAGAACGCTGAAATTTACAAAAATTCAAAAAAATAATTCAAAAAAAAAAATTTTTTTTGGTTTCAGAATTTTTTTTTCAAATTTTTCTTTAAATTATTTTTTAATCGAAATTTTTTCCAAAATCAATTTTTTAGAACGCTCAAAATTCCAAAAAATTCAAAAAAAAAATTCAAAAAAAATTGTAGAAATTTTTTTTTCTGAAGTTCTCTTTTTTTGATAATGTAAAATTCCACCAAAAAAAATCAATATTTCAAAAAATTCCTGTGTTTTTTCAAATTTCCCCCAAAATCCCCCCAGATTACTGTACCTAGATAAAGATGATGACGTGGATGCTGGTATAGTTTCGGCTTCTTCTAACATCATATTCACGACGTTGGTGGGCTCACAAGAGCAACTGAAAAATGGCTAATTTTTCAAAAAATTTTTTTTTAAATTTTTTAGAATTTTTTAAAAATTTGAAAAAAATGAAACATTTTCCAAAATTCAAAAAAAAATCGAAAAAAAATTCGAAAAAAAATTCAAAAAACTCACGAAGAAGTGAAACTTTTCATAGCGCTGGCCAAATTTCCATTCAACCCGAAACCAGGTGGAATATAACCGTAATCATTGTCCCTCAAGCTCAAAAGAGCACTTTCCTCCTCGTTTTTCGGTTGTTTTTGGGGTCTACGGTGGACTGTTGAGGTTGTGGAAGCGGATTGTTGGACTGGTGGATGGCAGGGTTTTGGAGCGACTTGGGATGATGGAGGAGGTAGTCGGGACACTATTTCTTCTTCTCTGGATAGATATCCAACCCAGGCGAGCTCTAGAAGTGAGCAGAAGACGAATGTCATGCAGGAAAGCATCCAAACGTCGATTGCCTGGAAACTTTATCTTTTTTTTTGTCAGTTTTTATTCAAAATGTCTATGTAAAAATACCAATCGATAGGAAATTGTCTCCTCTACAACTTTCTAGTTGACCACTTTTTTCTACCTCCACTCCTTATCAATTTATCAGTGAACTTCCAAAGTAACCTTCAAAAATTCAAGATTTGCGAAATCAAGTGATAACTTGATGAAGAGTAGAGATAGAAGTTATTGATCAACTGATGAATTGTAGGAAATTTAATTTTGGACAACTTATCAGTTGTCAACTATTTTCTATCTTCACTCCTTATCAGGTTATCAGTAAATTAGTAAAAGTGCGTTTTTAGAGCGCAGTTTGCGATTTCAGTGATAACTTGATAAGGAATAAAGATAGGAAAAAGTTGTCAACTGATAAAATGATAAGGAGACAATATTCTATTATATTCCAATTTCAAATCACAATTTTCACAAAAATTTGAATTTTTATGATTTTTTGAAAAATTCAGAAAAAATTTGGCAAATTTTTAGGATGAGTTTTGGAACTTTAGTGATAACTTGATAAGGAATGAAGATAAGAAAAAGTTGCCAACTGATAAAATGATAAGGAGGACATTTTCTGTCAATTTCTAATTTCAAATCAAAATTTTCACAAAAATTTGATTTTTCATGATTTTTTGAAAAAAAAAATGATTTTTTTTCAATGCCAATTTTCAAAAACAAAATTTTTTTTCAAAAATCCCAAAATTCCCAAAATTTTTCTATTGCCCTACCTTGACATAAGACACCCTCGGCAAGTTCCTAATAATATTTCCAAACTGAAAAGTCATTGCCAAAAGACTATTGACTCCAAGCATTGTCCTGGCTGGGATGGCCTTTGAGCCAAGGGCAAATGATATCCAAGCTGAAAAAAAATTAATTTTAAAAATTGTAATTTTTTTTTTCAATTCTAAATGATCAATTTCACAATCCCTGACAATTTTCTAAAAATAAAAAAAATTACAAATCCCAAAAAAAGATTTATTTTCCTATTTTTCCATCTATTTTCCCCCTACAAATTGGCATCATTTTCCCGTATTTCTGACTTGTTTTCCACTTGAAAATAAGTGGAAAAACAGGGGAAATTGGCCAAATAATTAGCCAAAACTCACATATGCAAATAGTCAAGTACGTCGGCAGATACGCCTGCAAAATGTACCAACCGGCGCGTCGTTTGAACTCGAAACTCATTGTTAGCTCGTGCCAATAGCCAGCTGGGTATTCCTGCAAGACTGGGAAGGAAATTGAGAAATTTTGAAGATTAAAAAAAAATTGATGAAATTAAAAAATCAATAATCAGGTTATAACCGGGAATTTGAAACAGTTTTTCAAAAATCGATAATTCAAAAAAAAACTTGAAAAAAACTTTTTTTAACGGTCGAAAAAAATTAGGGAGCGGGAATTTAAAAATTTTTGAAAATTCTAAAAAATTTATAACTTCAAAATCAATAACTAGCATATAACCGGGAATTCGAGAAATTTTTAAAAATTCGATAATTTGAAAAAAATTTTAAAAATTTCTTTTTTTAATTTTCAAAATTTTATTTTTTTTGTAAAAATTTTGAATTTGATTTTTTTGAAAAAAATAAAAATCAGCTCATAACCGGTAATCGTGAGTAACTAAAAAAATCGATAATGAAAAAAATCCAATTTTTTTCTAAAAATGAATGAGCAGCTTATAACCGGGAATTTAAAAAATTTGAAAAAAAATCTGATAATCTTTGAAAAAGTGGAAAAAAACGAAAAAAAATTTTTTTTTCAAAATTTTCAAAATTCATTTTTTTTTCTCAAAAAAATCAATAATTTGAAAAATCAATCAATATCTCTCTCACCTCAGTATTCCTTATCTTATGAATATCCACCAGTTCATAATCGGCCAATTCCATCTTATCCCTCATTTTCTGCACCCCATTCTCAGACCAATCCATTTTGACTTCATCCGTATTATAGCTGAAAAATCAGACGCGTTGCGGTCGCGTCGCGTGTCAAAAAAACTAACTTGAAACTTTCAAAAGTCAGGGAACATGTTACATTGTCGAATGGGAACTTGGTGAGATCCATGATACAAGGGCCTTGGAGTTTTAGACGGTAGTTTGTCCAGACTGCAAGAAATTGATGATAAGGATTGATAATCTCATGATAAAGACCTGAATTTGAAAAAAAACAAGAAAATTTGAATTTCAAAAAAAAAATTTCTTTTTTAGAAATTTTTTTTGACTTAAATTTCAAAAAATTCTTCAAAAAATCCATTTTTGCTCAAATTTTTTGTTTCAGAGTGGGAGTTGACTGAAAATTTCTTTCTTATCATTTTATTAGTTGACTTCATTTTGATATCTCCAATCCTTATCAAGTTATGAAGAACTTTGTATTTTCAGTGATTTTTTGTGAAAGGTCTCTGGGATTTTAGTGATAACTTGATAAGGAGTGGAGATAGACACAAAGTGTCAACTGATAAAATGATAAGGAGACAATTTCCTATTGATTGGTTTTTTTACTTGATAGTTTTCCTCAATTTTGAGTTTTTTACGATTTTTTGAAAATTTTGCAAAAATTAGGCAGATTTTTAGGATGAGGTTTGGAATTTCAGTGATAACTTGATAAGGAGTGGAGATAGGGAAAAGGTGTCAACTGATAAAATGATAAGGGGAAAATTCCCTATCGATTGGTTTTTCTACTTCAATTTTTCCATAAAAACTAAATTTTCTATGATTTTTTGAAAATTTTCAATTTTTCAAATTTCCCTCTCAAATTTTTTTTTCAATTTTTTTTCAATCTACCCGACATTTCCCCGCAATCCAATCTCCCTAAATCCCTTCTAAATTTTTCCCTTTTTCCAAAAAAAAAGGGAAAATAGTAGTCGGCAATCCAATCTTTTTCTAATTAAACCCGACTTTTCCTCTTCTCCAACCCGAATAATTCATCCCCATCCCATCCGTTTTTTTTCTTTTTTTCCGAATAGATTCGATCAGAAAAAAGCGGAAAAGAATGACGACGCCGCGAGAAATGGGACCCCGGGATTACGGTTGAGCACTTTTTTGATGGCCTTGTGCTCATCTGATAAGACCTTTTGCACACTGCTAGAGAATGTTCTTTTTGTCCCAAGGGGCATTGGGAAATGCACGATTTTGGAGGAGAAAAAGCACTTTTTATGGACTTTTAGGATTTTTGAAATTTCGGAATTTTTTCTGGAAAAAAAAATTCAAAAACAAAATCAAAAACAAAATTTTTGGACATGTTTTTTTTTAGAATTTTCAAAAAATTGTAAAAAATTCATTTTTGCTCAAAAACTCTATCTAAAAAACCAATCGATAGGAAAATTTCCCCTTATCATTTTATCAATTGACCACTTTTTTCTATCTTCAATCCTTATCAAGTTATCACTAAAATCCCGAACCCCTGAAAATCTGCAATTTTTTGTAGAATTTTCAAAAAATCGTAAAAAATCAATTTTTGCTCAAAAAATTAAAGTAAAAAAACCAATCGGTAGAAAATTGTCTCCTTATCATTTTATCAGTTGACAACTTTTTTCTATCTTTACTCCTTATCAAGTTATCACTAAAATTCCAAATCCCTTCCTGAAAATCTGCCAAATTTTTCTAAAATTTTCGAAAAATCGTAAAAAATCAATTTTTGCTCAAAAAATTAAAGTAAAAAAACCAATCGATAGAAAATTGTCTCCTTATCATTTTATCAGTTGACAACTTTTTTCTATCTTTACTCGTTATCAAGTTATCACTAAAATCACAAGCCATATACCAAAAAATCGCTGAAAAGACATAGTCCCTCATAACTTGATAACTATTGGAGATATCAAAAAGTGGTCAACTGATAAAATGACAAGGAGGGTGTTCTCAATCAATTCCCAATGGCAAATCAAAGTTTTTGTCAGAATCTGATTTTTCCAAGATTTTCCAAAAATGTTCAAATTCCCCCATTTCCATCTTTTGTCATTTTTTTGTCATTGGACCACCCCCAATTCCAAAAAAGTAGTCCCTATTTCCCAAAAAAAAGACAAAGATTCTCCGGGACCCCGGGGTCCGTCTGATTCAATTTCCCATTCGCCAACACGTGTGTTGGTATTTGCATGTCATCATAACAGTTTGTCCCCCCATGACCACAAAATGTTATTCAATTTTGCCTTCCTTTTCGGCCGCCTTTCTCTCGAATTCTTCCCAATGGAAAGTAGGGAAAAGGAAAAATAAAATTGACCGGAAATTGGTTGAAAATTGGAAGGAATTGGCCGAAAACCACGTGTGTGTGTGTGAAATTCGGGAAGTTTTTGGCGAGAAATGGTCAGAAATCGAGTTTGTGGCGGAAAGTGACGAATTTTTTGATAAACTTGGGAAAATTTGATTTTCCGGGGTTTTAAAAATGGGTTGCGCGTAAAATGTGGTGTATTGGTGCATTTAGACGTTGTGGTACTTGCACAGAATGGTGATTTTCAGTGATTTTTCCAAATTTTCAGCAATTTTCATTTGAACAACTTCGAAATTGGTATACTTTGAAGGAAATTCAATTTTTTGGCTTAGAATAAGGTTGCGCGTCAATTCTGGTGTATTGGTGCATTTTGACGTGATGGTGATTGCACAGAATTGAATTTTTCAGTGATTTTTAGCGATTTTCAGAAATTTTTACCAGAAAAATACTAGAATTTGCGGTTTTTAGTGAATTTTTCAGGTTTTCAGTTATTTTTCCAAAAGAAAACTGTAAAATTGAAGTATTTTAACAGTTTTTCATAAAATTTGAAGAGAATTTGATGAAAAATAAAAGTTTCCCATTTTTCCCCAATACAATTTCCCTTTTGCTCGTCCATATATTCGCCTCCTTTTCCTCACTAACAAATGATGCCCTTCGCCGATTTTCTTGGCCCCCGAAACGCGAAAAACGGGCCCCCGAAACGTGCCTCGAGGGACCGGCGAGAAGGAGCCAAAAAAGTTTCCAATTTTTCGAAGCTGGGCGGCCACGAAGATTGGAAAAGGGGGAATTAGGGGATGGAGAGAATTTATGGAATGGTTTGGAAAATTGAGAAAATTGAAAAATGAAAATAATTGAAAATTTTCAATTTTTTAAAGTGACCAATTATTTTTGATTTTTAACTCGAAAACGAGTAAAGATGGAAAAAAGTGATTAACTGATAAGTTGATAAGGAGGAAATTCTCTATCGATTGAATTTTTTACTTCAATTTTTGGATTGAAACTGGATTTTTTATGATTATCCAAAGTTTTTTACCATTTTTGAAAATTTTTGAAGGTTTTTCAGTGATAACTTGATAAGGAGTGGAGATAGAAAAAAGTGGTCAACTGATAAAATGATAAGGGGACTATTTCCTATCGATTGGTTTTTTTACATCTAGTTTTTGAGCAAAATTGAATGTTTTATGATTTTTTGAAAATTTTTGAAAATGGGAAAAATTGAAAAAAAAATTTTTTTTCAAAAAATTTCAAAAAAATGTCCCCACCTGTCCCATTAGCATAAATCATCAGAAAAATATTCGGAAACGGGCTCTTGTGAATATCCGCTGTTTTCGAGTTGATAAAACACGAATTCGGCGTCCACAACTTCTCCAAAAGCACAGAATTCAGTGATAAGTTGTACTTGCAAGGGTTTAGAAAAGCATAGTTGAGCGCTGGATCGTGCCAGGTTTCGTAGATGTAAATGTCAAGCTGAAAATGGGATTTTTGAAAAAAAATTAAAAATTGAAAAAAAAATTTTTTTTGCAATTTTTTCTTTCTCAAAATTTCAACTTTTTTTCATTTTTTTTTAAAAATCAATACTCACTTGAAAATCCGAAGTGATATCTGATATCGTTGTTATCTCCTGTACCCACACCTCAACCTCAACTTCCACTTGACCCCCGGGAATTTTATGCCGATTATAGTTGCTCATTATCGTACCCAGGATGAATGAGTCGTTTGCGCAGTTTTTTGTGGCTCTTTCCACCTGGAAAATGGGAATTTTTGGGTTCAGTACGATGCTCCGAAATCCCGGGTTTCAAATGAAAAAAACGGGACAATTTTTGGTTCTGTACGATGCTCCGAAATCCCGGAACAAAAATTTTTGGTACGATGCTCCAAAATCCCGCTTTTCAATTTTTTTAATTCCGCCAGTTTTTAGTTGGCTACGATGTTCCGAAATCCCGCTTTCCAAAAATTTCAAATTTCCTACCTTTGCCGGGTTGATAATCGGCCTGAGAGCTCCATGTTCGTCGATTTCCCAATCATAATTCCTGGTGAGCCTTCGCAAAGATGGACTGTTTCGACGATAGACTGATTTTCTGGAAAATTGAAAAATTAAAAAAGAAAATGATAACTGATAAGGCAAAAAACTTCAAATTTTCAAAAAAATATTTTCAAAAAAAAAATTTTCCAAAAAATTTTTTTTCAAATTTTTTTTTCCAATTTGTTTTTAAATTTTTCAAAAAAATTTTTTTTCAAATATTTCAAAAATCACATTCAATTCTAAAAAATTTCCAAAAATTTCCAAAAACTGCAAAATTGAAAAACAAAAATTAACAAAATTTTTTTTTTCAAAAAATTCAAATTTCCCGCTCACCTTGCTTCTGCCAACATTGGTACCAATACGGCTGCGAGTATGTACACGATGTGCAGCTGATAGTGCATTGATGCATCAATACGGTTTCTGAGCGACTCGGGGGGCTATATAAGGAACAGAATAACGAGGGAGCCGTGGGGTCTGACTAAAGACGTAGGCCACGCCCCCTTTTCTCTTCTTCTTCGCTACGACTTGTCGCCGTTTGACTCTTCTCCTAGTGCCTAGTAGCTTCTTTTCTCAGAGGCACAACGTCTTCGAAGGGGGCCGCTTCTTCTTCGTATTCGTTCAATGTGTCTGTGTCTCTTGTCTCTCTCGTCTTTTCCGAAATACGAAGCGAGTCGAGGAGCAGATGGAAGAAATAACGGACGGCACACGACTTTTTCTTCTTCGAGGATTTTGGAGACCTTGGAAACGGATTGATGAATTAGGGAAATTGAGAGGTTTTAGGGGAAGAAATGGGGGAATTGGAGGATTTTTTTTGGGAAGGACTATTTTTTTAGGTAGCGAGAAAGGGAAAATGTGGGGGAAATTGACAATTTTTTGAAATTTTTTTCAAAAAATTGGTGGATTTTTTTCCGGAAAAATCATGAAGATTGGAAGGGGTTTTTGGGACGGTCACCTGAAAATGGGAATTTTTTAGGACTTGAAAATGAAAATTTTCCGATTTGCAGAATATTTTTTGGTTTTTTTTTTGAAATTTTGAGGAATCCTACAATTTCATACAAATTTTGGTGGGAAAGGAACGTCTTTGTAACATTTTTCTGGATTTTTGGAATTTGTGAAAAAAATTGACAAAAATGCTTGGAGAACGTGGAAAAATGTTGAAAATTTTCAGAAATTTTTTTTTTGAAAATTTGGATATTTTTGGGATTCAGGAATACTTGGCTTCTGAAGAATTTTAAAAAAATTTGTGGAGATTTAAAAAAAAATTTGAAAATTTGAAATTTTAGATTTTTTGAAAATTGGAAAATTTTCGAAAATTTCATGAATTTCGGGATTCTGGTATTCTGAATTTTTAGATTTCAGGTTTTTTTTTCAATTTTGGGATTCTGAAAGTATGGAAATTTTTTGAAAATTGAGATTGAAAAAATCTAGAAAATTGCCTAAAAATGTAATTGAAAAATGCCAAAAATTGGAAAGTTCCTGAAATTTTCAAAATTTCACAGTTCTAATTTTTCAAAATTTCGGAATTCAGATTTTTTTTTTATTTTCGGTTTTTAAGATTCTGGAGATTCTGTAATTCTGAATTTATACAAAATTGGAAATTTTTGGATTTTCTGGAATTTTTTTTAAAGGAATACTCCACCCCAATTTTTCGATTTTTATTTTTTACTTTCAAAAAATATTTTCACTCTTCCTGAGTACGATTTGACAGAAATTATTCAGAAAAACCATTTTTCAGCGGAGATACACGCAGTTCGCTGAAAAATTTGAATGCCGTCGTTTCCCGCAAAAATTCCGCTAAATTGAGCGCGCTGAAATTTCGGAGCGTCGTAGTGTTGAATTTCGATTTTTCGGCGGGTTACGGTACGCAATGTCGTCAGTTCCTGCGCAAAGTGTACACTTTTTCTGCAAACACCGACAATTTCTGCAATTGCAGAAATTTGCCCGCGCGTTCGAAAATAGTTTTTTTGTAACTAAAAAGACGATTTTCTCGGTCAAAAATAATTTTTTCCGAAAAAAAATTCGGTTTTGGTAAAAAGAGAGCGGAAGAAATAGGAAAATGCAAAAATCTCAAAATCGAAAATATGGGGTGGAGTATTCCTTTAAATTAAAAAAAAAAATGAAAATTTCTCAAAATTTCATATTTTTTGAAAATTCTAGGATTCTGTAGATTCTAGAATTCTGAATTCTCAGAATTCTAGAACTCTTGAACCCTCCCCGAACAAGATAACTTTTTTCCAAATTCTTTAACTTTTTGTCTAAAAACATTCATGACATCACCCGGGCGCCCATGTTTTCAAACAAAGCCTTCCTTCTTCCATTTTTCTTTTTCTTTTTGTCATTTTCTTGTCAAAAGGAAGCAGAATGACAAAAAAACATGGTGAAAAAAGTGTAAAGTAACTCAGAAATGCTGCTGGAAAAAAGAGAAAAAAGAGGCGAAGGTGCTGCTCGAAAAGACGAAAATTAATAATTTATTCGGAAGCTACGGGTACCTTTTCGAGGCCCTTTTTCACATGGTTTCTATGGAAATGGTGGGAAAAAATGGGGAAAAATGGGAAATGGATAAAAATCAAAGATCTCATGGGAAAAGTGAGTAATTGACAGGGGATAAGGGTGATTTTCGAATTTTGGGATTTTCGAATTTTTTTTTCTGAATTGAAATTTTCTATTTTTTTTTTTAATTCTGTCTAATGTAAGAAATGCAGATTTTCATAGACAAAAATTATTTTAAAAACTCAAAAATTGGGAAAATTCGAAAAAGTACAATAAACTGGAAGGTTTGGATTTTTTTGAAATTTTGTTTTTTTGAATTGGAATTTTTTGTGATTTTTCTCCAGTTTTTAATGAGAAAAATTGCGCATTTTCATGGGAAAAACTGTGAAAAAACACTGAAAATTCAAAAAGTTGAACTAGCTACAGTAACCCAAGGGGTTAAAGGCGCATGAGGAAATATGAGGAAAAGTTGGCAGGTCTGGATTTTTAAATTTTTTAAATTCGGTTTTTTGATCGTTTTGAAGGTGAATTTGAGTGAAAAACAAACAAAACAAGCTTTGAAAAATTGAAAAAAATTTTAATTTCCAAGAAAATTCCACATTTTTCAAAAAAAAAATTTTTTTTGAATTTTCAGATTCTTGTGAAATTTTAGCAATTTTTCTGGATAAAAAGCAAAACTCAAGTAAAATTTTAAAAATTTCAACAAAAAAAAATACAGTAACCCAAAAAAAATTAAAGGCGCATGACAAAAATCAGTGTAAATTTTCAAATTCTTTAAAAAATAGTTTTTAATTTTCAGCTTGGATAATTGAATTTGTCAGATTTTTTGTGAAATTTCTCCGATTTTCAAGAAAAAAAAAATTATTTTCCATAAATTTCCGCAAAATTGGCAAATGAAAAATAAAACTACAGTAACCCGGAAAAATTAAAGGCGCATAGCAAAAATCGGTGTAAACTTGGGAGGTCTAATTCAAATTTTCTAGATTTTCAAATTGGATTTTAGACTTTTCAATTTTTCACCAATTTTTTGAAAAATCAGCAAAATTTCGAAAGAAAATAACCAAAAACGTCAATCGATCATCTTCTCTTCATCATTCCACCAAAAACATGAAGAGAAGTGAAATCTGGGGAGAAATGTGGGGGCATATGAATTGAGGTGTAATTCATAATAATGATTGGTTTGAATGCTCTCCTCCTCTCCCTTTTTCTCTTCTTATTCTAGGGCATATACACACAACCCAAGACTTCCGTTTCCCTTTTGTGAAAAGGAAAAGATGACGGGGAACAGAATTTCTGGGGTCTTGTGAAGTTCTAGAGTCCTCTAAAATTGAAATTTTACAGGTTTTTGGGTTTTTAGGATTTTTGGGACTTTTCAGAAGTTATCCAAAATTTTTGAAAATTTTTAGGTGAAAAAATGAATATTTACAGAGCAATTCCAGAATTTCTGATTTTTTTAATTTCCAGAAATTTCTGAAAATTTTTAAAAATTTTGAGATTTTGGCTATTGTCAGAATACTCGAATTTAGAATTCCGGAATCCTGGAAAATTTTCAGAAAACCCGTTTTAGCCTCCAACGGCAACATTAAAATTTTACAGTTTTCGGAGATTTTTCAGAGATTTTTTTTGAATTTTTTGTGCTTTTTTGGGGAAAAATGAACATTTACAGTGAAATTTCAGAAATTTTAAAATTAATGTTTTTTTCGGGGATTCACCTGATGGGTCCCGCCACGAAAATGGTTTCTGGCTGAAATACGGCTTCCGAGCATGATTTTGTCACATTTTCCTAATAAAAAATGGTAAGCAAACATGATTCAATCATTTCCACATCCATTTCCCGCAGTTTTAACCGATTTTTCCAGAAAAATGACTGATTTTTAGAAAAAAGCGTCAAAAACCCAAAAACGCGAGATTTTTCACTGGAAATCGGTAAAAACTGCTGGAAAATGACCGGAAACAAATGTTTCTACCTGTTTTTATCAGAGAAAGTGAAAAAATCTTGTATTGAATCCGTATTTCAGCCAAAAACCATTTTCGTGGCGAGACCCACCAGGTGTGGACCGCAAAAATTATAATATCATTCTTTTCCCGAGAAAGACGTAAAGGAGAATTTTTTGTCATTCGGTCTCGCAGCGAAAAGTGCAAAAATCGAGAATTTCGAATAAACTTCATGGGTGGCTACTGTAGTTTTTTTTAAAAGGCGCAGCACGATTTTTACCGTTTTTCGTTGCGAGACCCGCTGCCAAAATATTTTTCTATTGATAAGAGAAGAATAATACAAATCCTAAAAATTCTAATTTTTCTTCTTTCCAGGAAGCCCGTCGATGTGTTTCTCTGGGAATGCGCGGCTTTGAAATCGGTTCCCACATTGGCCAAAAAAGCCTGGACCATCGTGATTTTTGGCCGCTTTACAAGGTGAGAAAAGGCCATGGGCTGATCTAATATTCCTCACGTTTACTCTTTCGCACGAATTTCCGATGAGAAAAATGACTACTAAAACGGGATGATTTCTATGGAAAAGAAGAGGAGTGAATGTATTCTCTCACGATTTTATACTAAAGTGTACTTTTTTTGGGGGAAGGGAAGGTGCATGTGATAGAGAGGGGGAAACGTGATTTTTTGAGGGATTCTAGGAGAGAATTTGATGAATAAGGGCAATTTTTGGAGGGGGTTTTTATTTTTGGAACAAATTTTTTTTTTCAAAACAATTTGTTTAAATTGGACATTTTTGGAGCACGATTTTTACAAGTTTCCAGAAAAATTGGAGATTTTTGGCATGAGAAACTGTAAATATCAGCTATTTTCAGAAAAATTTGGTAGTTTTTGAAAAAAAAAACCCCGAAAAATGTCAGATTTTATAGAATTGTCAAAGTTCCCCTTTTTCCAGAAAAATTCCTCTTTTTTGTATTACCGTGGTATCTGAGAACTGGAATTTTCATTCAAGATTTCAAATTGGTGCGCACGATATCTCGCAGCGAAAACTACAGTAAGACTCGCAAAAATGCCAATCTTACTGTAGTTTTCGCTGCGAAATATCATGCACGCCAATTTGAAATTTTGAATGTGTTTTCAGAGAAAATCTGATATTTTTGGTATAGGAAAGCTGCAAAATGTTGCCATTTTCAAAAAATTTCATTTTTCAAAAAAAAAATAGTTTTCGAAAAATGTAATTTTTTTTCTAAATTTTATGTCAAAAATTATAAATTTTCTCTGACAAAACGCACCTAAAAACGGAAATTTGCATTCAAAATTTCAAATTCCCGCGCATGATATCTCGCAGCGAAAACTACAGTAACCCTCGTGTTTTTCAGTGATTTTCGTGAAAATTTCTGTTAAAAACACGAAAAATCCAAAAATTTGAAAAAATTAAAGTCATGGAAAATTGTAGATCTTACTGTAGTGTTCGCTGCGAGATATGCGCGCCAATTTGAAATTTTGAATGAAAAATTCCGCTTTGAAGTTTTTTCTAGAAAAAACCTGACTTTCTCGCATAAAATGCAAAATTCAGCTTTTTTTTTTTGAAAATTTCATAAAATCTGAAATTTTAAAAAAATTGGAAAAAAATTTTTTTCAATTTTTTTTTTGAAAAATGACAATTTCTCCAAAAATAGATAGCATTTTGTTTAGAAATAACCACACTTCCAATTTCCAGGTCCTTGAAGACTTGTCCGCGGTGATCTTTGTCCATCCCTGGGACATGCACATGTGGGACGGTCGTCTCTCGAAATACTGGATGCCATGGCTCGTCGGAATGCCTTCCGAGACCGCCCAAGCCATTTGTTCAGTTCTCATGGGCAATATTTTGTGTCTTTTCCCGAAACTTCGATTCTGTTTCGCTCACGGAGGAGGAAGTTATCCGATAATTCGAGGAAGGGTCCAACACGGGTACAACGTTCGTCCGGACCTGTGTGCCACGGATTGTGCCAGTGGACCAAAGGAATTGGATGGGTTACTGTGGACTGATTCATTGGTTCATGACCCGAAAGCGTTGGATTTGTTGATTGGAACTGTTGGGAAGGTAAGATTTTGAAAAAATCGATAGTCAATAATCAAACTTTAGAACCACATCGTCCTCGGGACCGATTACCCATTTCCATTGGGCGAACTTGAGGTAAGAACAAGTGCGCTCTGTTGAACTTTTTTTAATTTCTAGTTTTTTTTTTAATTTTAAATTGATTTTTAGGTCGGTAAAGTCGTTGAGGAATACGCTGATTTTTCTGCAAAAGACCGCAAAAATTTACTTTGGGACAATGCGATTGAAATGTTGCAATTGGATGAGAAGACGCTTTTTCAGAGAGAATTTTGAATTTTTTTTTTGGGATTATTGCTTTTTTTTGAAGAAAAGAGCAGTTTTTGAGATTTTATATAAAGTTGTAGATTTGAAAAAATTTTTTGAAACTGAAAAAAAAAGTTTTTTTTTCAATTTTTTTTTCAAATTTCAATTATTTTTTTTGAAATTTTTGAAATTTTCAAAAAATCCCCAATTTTTTTGATTTTTCAAAATAAAGCTTATTTTTTAAAAATAATTTCTATATTTTTTGAATATTTTTTATTTTCAAAAAAAATTAAAAAAAAAATTTTTTTGATTTTCAAAAAAAATTTTTTTTCGAATTTTCAAAACTTTTTTTTTACTTTTCTATTTTTTTCCTATTTTTTCAAATAAAGTCAATTTTTTAAAATTAATTTCTTGTATTTTTTCTGGTTTTTTTATTTTTCAATTTTCAAAAAAAAAAAATTTTTGAATTTTTCAAATTTTTTTTTCTATTTTTCAAAAAATAATTTTTTTCGAAATTAATTTTTACTCTCTTTTTAAAAATAAAGCTGATTTTTCTTCCTTTTTCCTATTTTTTTTCTAGATTTTTTGAATTTTTCAAAAAAAAATTTTTTTTTTTAATTTTTGCATTCATCATTTTATTCTTGTCACTTTATCAATCAACTTGTACAAAAAAATCAATAATCAATCAATCAATAATTATCATCATTCCCTCATTCTTATCAGTGATAATTCATCACTTATCACTAAACCCATTTCGGTTTCGCAATCCTCGACACTCCAGTAGCCATCGGCTGCCTGATTCCACTGCTTCTCGTTGTCTGTGGTGGCTGTGGGATTACGGTAGGTCGGCTTACTGTAGGTGTTGTCCGCAATGGTTTTGGCTTCTCGAGAACACTCATCTTCGGAAGGGATGATCGACCGCCGGTTGGGATGGATGTGGTACTGATAAGGCTCGGACGGGCAGATGTCGACACGGATGGCTTCATCGAGATCTGGAAGGGATAAGTGGAGAATTTGAGGGGAAATTGATACGAAAATTACAAAAAAATTGTGCTAGATTGAGTCAAAATTAGAGCTGAAAATGTGAAAATCCCGTGGAAATTGCCTGAAATTCAACAAAAATTCACGAAAAATTGAAAAAGAGTGTCAAATAATTTTTTTTTTCAATTTTTTGGATTGTCAAAATTCTCGGGGTTTGACAAAGACTATTTCAAATTTTTAAGATTTTTGAACATTTTTTTTAATTGCAAAAAAAATGATTTTTTTGAATTTACGATTTTTTGAATTTTTTTTGTCAAAATTAAAAAAAAAAAAAATTTTTTAATTTTTCTAGAAGTTAGAAATTTCTTATTATTTTTAGGTTTTGGCAAAAAATACTTTAAAATTTTAAAAATTAAAAAAAATTTTTAATTAAAAAAAATTTTTCGTTTTTCTTTTATTTTTTCACAGTTTTTTCAAAAAAAATTTATTTTAAATTTTTTGAATTTTTCAGACGATTCGTATTCAAAAAAGCAGTCGATTGACATTTTCTGAGAAAATAAAATTTGGGAAAAACAAAATTTCCAATTTTTTACATTTTCTGGAAAAAATGAATTTCCAAATAAGTCCCTCTTTTCCAATTGAAAAAAATTGAAAAATTGAATAATCATTTTTTTTTAAATTTTTATTGTCTGAAATTGGCTAGAAATTGCAGAAATTGAAAAAAAAAAATTTTTTTTCCAATTTTTTGATTTTTTACTGTCTGAAATTGGCTGAAAATTGCAAAAGTTTCAAAAATACAGAAAAAAATGTTCTTCAATTTTTCATACCTCCCGCTTCTTCTCGGCCGTCATAGTCGGTTTCCTAATCGTCGTAGGCATCGGTGCACTCATCCTCCGATTCACTCCTCCCGGCGGACTTCTCGGTGCTACCGTAACCCTTGGCATCTGAGATACAGTAACCCGTGGGGTTACTGTAGTCACTTTCGGCGGTGTCATTTGTCGTGGCGGAGTGATTTTTCGTTCGATTACCGGTTTTGCAGGTTTATTTCGGATTTCCGCAATTTTAATGACATCCTCCTGTGGTTTTTGGGTAGTAACACTGACAATTCGGGCTTTTTGACGATTATCGATTTTTTCCAAAGGCTGCTTCAGAAGCCGCTTCTGAATCGGTGACGTCATCGGTTTCGGCGCTTCTGGAGCTTCAATTGGCTTCGGGGGGCCTTCAAGGATTTTATCGATTTTATCGATTTTATCGATTGGATTTTCCTTTTCTTTTTGCTCTTTTTGAAGGTGATTGACGCGCTGAAAATTGGGAAATTATTGATTTTTTGAAAATTTGTTAAATTTTACAAAAAAAGGGAATTTTTTTACATTTTTTTTCTTTGGATTATTGATTTTTTTCCAATTATCGATTTTCCGTACCTTTTTTGTCAAACTCGAAATATACGATTCCAAATCGTTACAACTCTCGTAATTCTCTGATGTCTTTGCTGGTTCCGGTGATTTTTCTCCTGATTTTTGATCAATCACCTTATCAGTTATTGGTAAGGAGGGGAAGCTGAAGGATTATTGATTTTTTGAAAAATCGATAATTGATAAACCTATCAGGTGATGTGAGGACATCCCGGATTTTTCGAATCCGGACGCTTCCAAGTTTTTGGTGAAGATCAAAGACTTCACTGGCACGTTTTCGGGTTCTGCAAGAAATTGATGATATTGATAGATTATGGAAATTCAGAAAATCAGAAAAAATGAAGATTTGAACATGTTCTTTGAAAATTTTGCCTTGAAAAAAAATTTTCAAGAATTTTTGATTTTCGAACTTTCAGACGACGTCCCTCATCTGAATCTTTCAGAATCTTGCTCAAATAAATTTTTGTCAGAAATTTCAGTCCCTTGACTATAATTTGACCAAGTTGGAGCTCAAAAGATCAAGTTTTAACCAAGTCAAAATTTTTCAAAAAATGGCTAACTTTCAGCTAAATTTCAGTAAACTTTCAGATGACGTCCCTTATCTGAATCTTCCAGAATCTAGCTCTAATAAATTTTTTCGAAAAATATAATATTTCAACGTTATTGTGCCCAAGTTGGAGCTCAAAATATTGATTTTGAGCCAAGTTAAAATTTTTCAAAAATTAGCTAATTTTGAGCTAACTTTTAGAAGACGTCCCTCATCTGAAACTTTCAGAATCTTGCTCAAATATTTTTTTAAATGAATTCCAGTCTTTTAACTATATGTTTCCCAAGTTGGAGCTCAATCGATCAATTTTGAGCCAAATTAAAAATCCCCAAAAAATGATTAGCGTATTTTTCTCTAATTCCATTTTTAAACTATTTTTTTCGGTGTTTCAAAAAATTTTTCAGTAATTTTGTTCAACTACAAAATTAATTATCACATTTTCACTTACCACAAAAAATTTATTTAAAAGTGAAAAAAATTTTCTTGGGAGTAGTTTATTGGCTGAAACTTTGGGGCTCCTATTAGAGAAAGAACGGTTTTTTTCAGATGACCTCCCTCATCCAAATCATCTAGAATCGGGCTCTATTAAATTTTTTCATAAATTTCGTACCCTTGAATATGTTGTGACAAAGTTGGAGCTCAAACCATCAATTTTGAGCCGAGTTAAAATTTTTCAAAATTTTTCAGAAAATGCCTAAATTTCAGCTAACTTTCAGAAGATGTCCCTCATCTGAATCTTCCAGAATCATGTTCAAATAAATTTTTTCATAAATAAAAACCCTTTGACTTGATTATGCTTGAGTTTCAGCTCAAACAATCAATTCTGAGCCAAATTAAAAATCCCCAAAAACTGGTAAACAACTCACACTTCCTGTGCTCCCTCGTAGTTCTTCCTAGCCGACAGTGTCTCGAACAAGTCCACATTCTCTTTTTTCCTCTCCACTGTTATCACTTTTTCCATCAATTTCTCCTTTTCCTTCTCTTTTTTCTCTTCTTTTCTCGCTTTCCTGTTCTCCCTCGAAACATGTTCCTTATGAGCCTGATGGAGTCGATTCAGTAGAAAAGTGAAGATTTTGAAGCACTCATCCAGTTGAAAAGTGTTGCGATTCTCACAAAAATAAGCTGCCAAATCCAACTGATTAGCTGATAGGCACTGATAACTCTTATCAAATTCCTTCAACTCGAATGCGCAGTCTATCTTGATCAACTCGAGAAATTGCTGAAATTGAGCATCTTCCGATCGTTGCTCCAACTGTTTTTCCAGCTTTTGACGGTTTTGTGATAAGGTTTTTAGAGAATTTTTTATCTCGTCAAAACTGATTTGTGATGCTTCTTTTAGTGATGGAAGCTCGGATTCCAAGTTGGTGACAAGGTCTGGGGAGCACTGAAAATAGAGAAATTTTGAAAATTTGGGAAATTTTTTTTTCGATTTTTGTGATAATTTTGAATATTGAAATTGATATGGAGAATTAGGAAAAAATTCGAAAATGCAGGAAAAAAAATTAAAAAAATTATAAAATGGAAAAATAACTTTTCTCAATTTTTATTTTTTTCAATTTTTTTTTCAGATTCAGAACAAATTTTCTTTTTTTTTCTGATAAATTTTGCATTTTTTATCAATAAAAAACTAAAAAAAAACTGATTGTCTGAAAATTTTTTTTAAAGAAAAATTGAAAAAATTTGAAAAAAAATTTTTTTTTGGAAAATTCATTTTATTTTCTAAAATTTTTTTTTCAAATTCAGAATGAATTTTCATATATTTTGTAACAATTTTTTTTATTTTTTCACTGATAAAAACCCTGAAAAAATTCAAAATTTCTGAAAAAATTTGAAAAAAAATTCCGAAATTTTTGTTTGAATTTTGAATTTTTCTTGAAATTTTTTAGGATTTTAGAATTTTCTGAATATTTTCAAAAAATTTTTAATTTTTCAAAAAGTTCAAGAAATAAGGGAAAAAAATTTTCAAAATTTTTTAGAAAATTTTCAAAATTTTTTAGAAAATTTTCAAAATTTCCAAAAACTCAAAAAAAAAAATTTTTTTCGAGTTTTCTATTTTTCTAAAAATGTTTTTCAAATTTTTATTTTTTTGACTAGTTTTATCAATTTCAATTATGATCAATTGTTCCAAAAAAATAGAAAAATTCAAATATCCGGAAAAATATTTTCAAAGAAAATTTGTTGTTTGAAATTTTCTAATTTTTCAAAAACCCTACCGAAACCAACAAATGAAGAAGTGATGCATCCTGTTGATTTCCCTTTAAATCAATCAATTTCCACATGGAATTCAACGTAAATCCAAATGCATTTCCTTGAGAATTATTAGAATTCAGGTAGTTTCCAATGTTGACGAGAAGGAGGAGAAGACGTGGAACAGTGGGTGATGTGAGGATTTCTGAGAGGAATTATTGATTTTATTGATTTTCAGAAAAGTCGATAGTTGATTGATTTTTCCAAAAACTGATGTTTTTACACAGATCTTTCCAAAAATTTTGAAAAAAATTTTTTTTCTGAATTTTTTTTCGAAAAATTTTTAAAAATTCAACTTGAATAAATTTGACCATGTAAAAAACGGAATCGATTGGAAATTTTCTCCTCTACAACTTTTTAGTTGATCACTTTTCGCTATCTTCAATCCTTATCAAGTTATCACTAAAAATCCAAACTGATTACTAAAGATTGAGCTCTGAAACTGAAACCAAGTTGTCGAAATCAACTGATAACTTGATAAGGATTGATGATAGAAAAAAGTGATCAACTGATAAAATGATAAGGAGACGATTTCCTATCACTTCCATTTATCATATTCAGTTTCTGATGAAAATTGAATTTTCTAGAATTTTTTTTGAAAATTGAAAAATGACAATATCTATACCTCGACTCGCTGTTATCAGTACATCAACATTTGGTGATAATTCTTGCATTAATCTTGAAAAATCGTTGAGAAAAATGAGTGTCTCCAAGCTGAAATTGGATTATTGATTTATTGATTTTTTATCGATTCCTACCGTAATCGATAAAATGGAATTGTGACAATACGGTAGAAAAATGAAGTTGAAGGTGATAAGAGGGAGATATCACCGGAGTATCGTTTGAGAGCTTCTTCCTGAAGGGATTGGGATTATTGATTGATTTTATTGATTGATTTACCTCATCCGGTTGTGGCAACATTCCGAACAAATTCTGAAGAGCATCCGCTTCAGAAACCGGCTTATTCTCGCGAACATTCTCGATAAACTCGTCGACATTCTTGAATTGTTTCAGCATAATTGCCACGTTTTGAGAACGACGAGATGTGAGAAGCTCGATTTGGGTGTCTTTTCGGGATGGGGATTTCTGGAAAAAAGATAAATTTTAAAAATTGAAAAAAATTTTTTTGGGATACCAGGGATTTTTTTGAAAAATCACAAAATTTTCAGAATTTGAAAAACAATTTTAGGATTCTGTAGAATTTTTTGAAGATCCAGGAAATTTTTGAAAAATTCAGAAAAATTTTTAGAAGCACTGAAAAAATTTTTTGAAATTTCAGAAATTTCCAGAAAATTCTAGAAAAATATCTGAAAATTTTTCAAAATTCAGAAAAATTCAGAACAATTTTAGAAAAATAAAGGAATTTTTCAAAAATTTCTATAAATTTTCGGAAATATTTCTGGAATCTCAAAAAAATTTTCTGAAATTTCAGCATTTTTTTTCAATTCCATTAAATTTTTTTGAGTGCTGCAAAAAATTTTTTTGATTTTTTACAAAAATGTCCAAAAACAAAACATATTTTTAAAACCTAGAAAAATATTTTTTAAGTCAGGAAAAATCTGAAACAATTTTGAAAAATTTCAGAAATTCCTGAAATTTTTTTTTGAAGTCTCAAAAGTATTTTTGAAATTTTCGAAAATATGGGAAATTCCAAAAAAAAATTTTCAAACCTCAAAAATTTTTTTGAAATTCTGGAAAAAAATTCCAGATTTTCAGAAAAACTTCCAGAATTCTAGAAAAACCTCAACTAACCTTCTTCGAAATTTCCGCTTTCCCCTCCGTATTCTGAACCTCCTGAATCCCAAAAAAGCTATCAACCAGATCAAAATTCAGTTCGACTTCTCCAGATTCCTTGGCCAATTTTCCCCAGACACTGTCGTCTTTTACAGTTCCAGCGGCGATTTTCGACCATTGAACCGTCCGAGTTTTGGTTTTTTTCTCTTTTTTTGGAGTCATAGACTGCGGACATTCGGCAGGGACCACTGGAGTTTCAGAAGCTTTTCCAAAGGCTCCAGGAGCTCCTGGAGCCTTTGGAATTTTCATCTGAAGAATCGGAGGAGGTGGTGGAGGTCCAGAAGCGACCATTGGTGGCGGTGGAGGTGGTGGAGGTGGAGATTTGAGAAGGTTGATTGGGGGAGGTGGTGGTGGAGCACATTTTGGAGAAGTTATCAAGTTGTCGTTCGAATCGATTAGGTGAAGCTTGCGCAGCTGCTTTTCGGCGTCGGTCTGGAGGGAAAATTGATTTTTTTTCAAAATTTCAGCTTGAAAATGCGCTCTACTGAACTCAATGAAATTTTGAAAAAATTGAAATTTAAACAAATTCCAATTTTTTTCAAAAAAACATTTTTATGCATTTTTATGAGTTTGTAATTGCGCTCCAGTTCAAATTTTGTAATTTTACATTTTTTTTTCAATTTTTCCAATTTTTTGGAGTCATTTTCGAAAAATTCGTGCCAAGACCCATTTTTTAAATTTTTTTCACAATCTTAGGAGTACTTGAAAAATTTCAGAATTTTTTTCTTATTTTTATTGTTTTTTTGGATTTTTCAATTTTATTTCAATATTTAGAAAAATCTTGAATTTTTTCATTTTTTGTTATTTTGTAAATGCGCTCTGATGCCAAACATCAATTTTTGGCTGTAAAAATTTTTGGAAAATTTTGGGTCTCGCAACGAAAATCTCGAATTTCCAAACTATTGATTTGCAAGTGTGCTCTACTGAAAAATTCAAAAAAAAATTCAAAAGTTTTTTTTTGTAATTTTTTGAAAGTGCGCCCCAGTGCTAAATGTGAGTAAAAATTTTTTGGAATATTTTTGGGTCTCGCAAAGAAAATTTGAAATTCTAAAAGAATCAATTTGAAATTGCGCTCTACTGGAAAATTCAAAAAAAAAATTTTTGAATTTTTTTTGTGATTTTTTTTTGAAAATCTGAAATTTCGTGTCGCGGACCCATTTTTCACCATTTTTTCTCCATTTTCCATCATTTTCCCAGAATTTTTTCGCTAGCTCACCTGTGAATTGATAGTGCGTAAATGAGTGATAATCTGTGATAAGAAGAACGCTCTGGCCCTGGTGTCTTCGGTTTCGCCGCGTTCCTTATCGAGTAACAACTCGTCGAGAGTCCTTCGAATCGTTTCGCTCGTCATGGTTGGCGCATTACACTGAAAGTGATAAATAGTGATAAGAGAAAAGTGGAAAATGATTTGGATAAAGAGTGATAAAGATTGTGATAAGAGTTGTGATAAGGATTCAGAAGTTAGAAGTAAAAATTCAGAAGACGGGATTCAGAAGGCAAGTTCAAAATTTTTGGAAAAAATTTTTTTTTCTGTTAAAAATTTTTTTTGCATTTTTTATTTTTATTTTTTTTCTGTAAATTTTCATTTTTGTGATAAGACCCATTTTACTAAATTCTTCAAAATAACCATAATTTTTTTCCCACGTAAAATTCATAAATCGTAAGAATACCCAGGCATCAGAAGACAAGTCAAACAAGAAATCGGCATATAAAATTTGGAATGTTTGCATTAGTTTTCTCCTCAAACTTTACTATCGTTATGTTGTTTTTGGATGAGAAATATTTTTTAAAAAAACGAAAGAAATTGAAAAAAAATTTGAAATTTGGAGTGAAAATTGAAAAAATTGAAAAATTGAAAATTTGAAAATTGACGAATTTTCAAAAAATCGTAAAAAATTTATTTTTCATGGAAACTTTGATGTAAAAATAGGAATGAATAGGAAATCGTCTCTTTATCATTTTATCAGTTAATCACTTTTTTCTATCTTCAATCCTTATCAAGTTATCAATGAATTTCGACAACTTGGTTTCAGCGCCCAATTTTTAGTGATCTTTTTGGATTTTTAGTGATAACTTGATAAGGATAAAAGATAACGAAAAGTGATAAATTGCAAAGTTGTAGAAGAGATAATTTCCAACAAATTCGTTATTTTACTTATATAATTTGGTGAAAATTGAATTTTTAAAAAATTTTCAAAAAAAAATTCAATTTTCAAAGTGATCACTTCAGGATTTCACTGATAACTTGATAAGAATCAAAGATAACAAAAAGTGATCAATTAGAAAGTTGTAGAGGAACAAATTTCCAACAAATTCGTTTTTTTACTTCCATAATTTGATGAATATCTGAATTTTTAGGATTTTTTGAAAAAATCCTAGGTCAAAAAATGGGTCAATTTTCTAGATTTTTCAAAATAAAAATTTTTTAGCATTTCAAAAATTCTAAAAGTTTCAGGAATTATTGAAAATTGTCAGGATAACTGTTTCTCGACAAATATAAAATTGTATTTACAATCCAAATGATAGTGAAAACGGGGTACTTGAGAGTGATGAGTATTGGTCGAATACAAGAGGACATGACACCGGGGGGGGAGCTCATTTGCATATTCACTCAAACACATTGATATTATACTCGCTGCTTCTCAAACAAAAGTGATATCTTTCTTTCCGCGCGGAATACCTCTCTTCCGCGCGGAAAGAATGAGCACCTTCCGCGCGGAAGAACGCTTGGACTGGACTGGCTGGTTGGTTGAGATGTGATAAGGGGGGGTGATAAGGATATCAGATCAAATATTGGAAAAGGATGGGAAGGGGCATGACGTGTTGGAAGTGTCAAAAATTGGGGAGGGAGGACTGGAATTACTGGTTTTCGTGGTGGGACCCATGGATGAAAAGGTTTGGAAAAATTGGAAAAAAATGAATTTAAAAAAATTTTTAGTGATGGGTCTTGAAACGAAAATTAAAAAAAAATGAATTTTTGAAATAAAAAAATTTTTCAGGAATTTTCGTGGCAGGACCCGAAATTGAATTTTTTGAAAATTTTTTTGAAAATTTTTCAAAAGTTCCAGTGTTTTTCGTGGCGAGACCCAGAATTGGCATTTTTGAAAATTTTTGGAGAAAAATAGGTTCTAAAAAAAGTTTTAGTGGTGGGTCTCGCCACGAAAACGCAAAATTTTTTGAAAGTTTTTTTAAAAATTGATTTTCGTGGAGAGACCCAAAATTAGAATTTTTCGAAAAAATTTGAGCTGAAAAAACTTTTAATGATGGGTCTCGACACGAAAAGACAAAAAAAAATTTCAGGGATTTTCGTGGCGAGACCCTAAAATTGAATTTTTTGAAAATTTCGAAAAAAATTTATTTTTTCAATTTTTTTCAAAATTTCATTTTTTTTTATTAGAATTTCAATTTTTCTGAAATTTTTCTGAAATTTAAATTTTTTTCAATTTTTTTTTCAAATTTCTAGAAATTTCTCTTTTTCTGGAACATCTACAGTAACCCAATAGACATTCAAAAAATGCAAAAAAAAATTTTGGAAATTTTCGAGTCTCGCCACGAAAACAGCAAAATCCTTCAAAAACCAACTTTTTTGAAAAAATTTTTTTATATTAATTTCAATTCAATTTCAATTTTGTTGGTTTTCGTGCCGAGACCCAAATTAAAATTTTCAAAAAACAATTTTTTTTTCAAAATCCTCATGCCATTTTTTGATAGTCTTCGTGGCGAGACCCAAATGAAAAAAAAATCAATATCAAAACTTTCTCTATTTTTCTCAAAAAGTGACCACTCCACCCCACTTTGTACATCGAAATGTGCTTCCCCCCCCCCCCCTTCACATTTCCGTTTCTCATCTCAGCTGTGGGCCACCTGTCACCCAATGACACAATGCTGGTACAACCAGTCTCGAAAGCTGTCTGGCGCCGGTCACTTTTATGAATTTTTTATTTGATTTTTTTTGAAAGATGAAATTTGTGTTGAAGCATTGTGTATACACGGTGTTTCTATACGGGGCAATGTTTGTTGTGTTGGTACAAAACAAAATTGATGAGGCGAAGAGAAAGGTACGGTGGGGGGGGGGGAGATGATTGGGATTTATGGAAAAGAGAGGGGAATTGAGGGAAAAATTGGAAAAATAAAAAAAAAAAAGATTTTTTTAATGAACTAAAATGTTGGAAATTTTCAAAATTTCAAAAAAAAAAATTTTTTTGGAAAATTTTTTTTTTTTGAAAATTTGAGTTCCAATATGTTAGAAAAGCTTTTTTTTAAACTGAAAATGTGAACAAATTTGGAAAAAAAATTGAAAAAAATTGAAGAATTTTTTACTAGAAATTTAGGTGAAAAACTGAAACAATTGAAAATTTTTGAGAAAATTTCACGTGAATTTTTGAATTTTTTTTAATTTTTGTCAAAATTGAGATCAAGTGAAATAAAACTGAGAAAAAATTTCACGTGAAAAAATTTAGGTCAAAATTGAGGTCACGTGAAGAAAATCATTTTTTTTCACGTAAATTTTGTATGTTGAAAAATTAGGTCACGTGAGAAAAAACTTAGAAAATGGAAAAATTGAAAAAAAAATTTTAACCAAACTTTAGGTGTAAAATATGAAAATTTCAAAATTTTTGAAAATTGGTTTGAAATTTTTGAATATAATGACCTAAATTTTTCACGTAATAATTAATCTTGTAGGTCAAAATTTAGGTCACGTGAAAAATGAGAAATTTTCAGAAAAATTGAAAAAAAAAATTTTTCAATTTTTTTTTAAATTTTGAAAAGTTTTCTGAATTTTAAGATTTTTTTCAATTTTTCATTTGTCATTTTTCAATTCAAAATTTAAGTTTTTCCTAGATTTTATTCCTGAAATAGTAAAAACCCTTCAAAAAGAGCCGCCCTTCATTGAGAAATAGTACGGTATTTCGTAAAAGGGCCGACCGATAAAACGTGCGTAGATGAAGCATTCGGGGCCGTCCGCTTTTCGTCATTCAAAAACAATAAAACATATGAATATGCACAAAGAGAGATGGAAAACGGAGAACAAATAGTGACGAATACGGAAGAGAAGACACGTGTTGGACGGGGGTCCCGATATGAACAGTTTTATCTTTTGAAGATGATTTATTTGAATTGCCGCGCACGCAAGGTTGATGACACTTTTGTGTGGAAGGATAAATGTTCGAGGATGAGGAGGAGGTTTGGAAGAGAGAGTGCAAATTCGCCCTATTGGGAATTTTTAGGAAAAATGAAAAACATTTGAAAATGTTTTTTTTTTAAACATTTGAAAAAATTGATGATGGTTTTGAAGATTTTTGCTTTTTTTTTGAATTTTCGGGAATCTGAGTAAATTTGGATGAAAATAGGAAATGCAAATGCGCTCTATTGGAACTGGAGAATTTTTGGGAAAATTTTTGAAATTTTTGCGAAATTCAATTTTTTCGAAATTTGGGAAATTTTTATTATTGCCGCCCCGCGGCGAGTCACCTGACGGGTCTCGCCACGAAAATGATTTCTAGCTGCAATACGGCTTTTGAGCAAGGTTTTTTTACTTTTTCTGATTAAAATAGGTAAAATTAGGTGAATTCTACCATTTTCAGCCAAATTCCAGCAGTTTCCACCAATTTACAGGTACAAAAACATGCATTTTCGGGTATTTTGCCGCTTTTTACCAAAAACACCTTATTTTTACTGAAAATCGGTGGAAACTGTTGAAATTTGGTTGTAAATGACTGAATTCATGTCATCTTGACCGTTTCTAACAGAAAAAGTGGCAAAACCTTGTCCGAAAGCCATATTTCAGCAAGAAACCATTTTCGTGGCGAGACCCATCAGGTGACTCGCCGCGGGACGGCAATAATAATTTTTTTGTGAGGAATGAATTTGCAAAACTTGTATTGAATTTTTGAAAATTTAAGTAGAAATGCAAACGCGCTCTAGTGGAACTGACAAATTAAAAAAAAAATTTTTTGAAAATTTCTAAAAATCAATTTTTTAGAAATTTCAGAAATTTTCAGAAAAAGTATGAAAATCAATTGTTTTTTTGAACATTCTGAAAATTTTTGAGTAAATTTGAAAAGAATGTGTCAATTTTGAAAATTTTCGGAAAAAATAGGAAAATTGAAAAATTCGAAAAAAAAAATTTTTTTCTGATATTTTGATTTTTCGTTTTTTTCAGTGTGAAATGTGAAAAATTGGCCCATTTTTCAAAAAATTGAGAAAAAAAATGAAGTTAAAATTTTTTTTTGTTATGAAATTTTTATGAGAACCGAAATTTGAAACTTTTTAAATTTTAAAGTTTTTTTTCAAAACTTTCGCACTTTTTGTACTTTTTTTCATAAGAGGGCATTATTTTTCAGTAAAAACCCAACAGAAAAAAAGGAGTTTGCTAGAAAAAATTTGAACAAAATTAAAAAAAAAAAACAATTTTTTTTGGAAAGTTTCAATTTTCCATTTTTTGAAAATTGGGACGAAATTTTGGATTTTGGGATTCTGAAGGTCTAAAATTCAGATTAACTAGGATTCAGATGGGCTAAGATTCTGACCCCGTGGGATTCAGAGACCCATAAATTCAGAATCCACAACCAAATTCATCTCCTAGCTATCCGGTGAAGCTGTTGTTATTGTTGAAAAGGAAAAGGAATGGCGACTTCTTCTTCTCGTCGCGACCGCCCGAGACATGCATTAGATCCCAATCTTTCGCCTTTTCGAACGGCCCGGATTCATTGTGCAATCGGTCTGAAACGGGAGGCGAAGAGGGGAGAAAGTCGATCAAAATCTCCGACCGCCCGTGTCAATCGCACTTTCACCTGCTGGCCCCCTAAAAATCGTTTGTTTAGTCGAGAGAGGGGAATTTCGACATTTTTGGGGAAGGGGATTCTGAAGATTTTTGAGATTCAGATGGATTCAGAAGGATTCATTGGGATTCTGGAAGATTCTGGAGGATTCTGGAAGATTCAGAAGGGTTCTGGAGGATTCTAGAAGATTCTGGAGGATTCTGGAGGATTCTGGAGGATTCTAGAAGATTCTGGAGGATTCTGGAAGGTTCTGGAGGATTCTGGAGGATTCTAGAAGATTCTGGAGGATTCTGGAAGGTTCTGGAGGATTCTGGAAGGTTCTGGAGGATTCTGGAGGATTCTGGGGGATTCTGAAGATGCTGGAAGATTCATAAGGATTTTGAAGGATTCTGGAAGATTTTTGGATTCAGAAGCTGCCGGATTCAGGATGACCAGGATTCTGAAGACGTTGACAATCTGGAACTTTTTTTTCTGGTTCTCTGGAATTTTCTGAAGAAAAAAATTTTTTTCAAATTTTTTTTCTGGAAATTCAAAAATTGCTTGAAATTTTCAGGATTTTTGTTTTCGAAATTTTGAAAATTTCGAAAAAAAAAATTTTTTTTCACACAATTTTTTTCAGAAAATCAGGATTCTGAAAAAAAAAATTCTGGATGTTTTCAGAAAATTCTAAAATTTTTGAGAATCTTTCAAGATTTTGAATCCAGTTTTCTGGAATTTTCTGGATTTTTTTTTTAATTTCTTCAAATTCTGAAGAATCTGGAAATGTTCAAATTCTGGAATTGAAAAAAAAAAAATTTTTTTCGATTTTTTTTTTGGAAATTCAAAAACTGTTGAAAATATTCCACAGTATTTTTTTCCTCATTTTTTGGAACTTTCTGAATTTTGAAAATTTTTGAAAACTATTCTGAAAACTTTCAAATTTTGGATTTTTCTTGTAAAAAAAATTTTTCCAGGATTTTCAGATTTTTCAGATCCAATTTTTCCTTTTTTCGAAATTGACTTTTGAAACTGTTGCGAAACTGACTCATTTTTGCAGAAAATTTTCCAATTTTCAATCAATAAAACCATTTTTCAATCAACTTTCCCTCAGCATTCCGTCTCTTTTCTCTATCCGATGACTCACACTGTACACCGCCCTTCCCCCATAAGCTTCTTCTCCCAACCTTCATTCGTATAACTTTGGCCTTCAGAAGACGGCCGTCTTGATATTTTACTGAAGTTCCCCTTACTCTATTACTCAAAAAGAAAAATTTTTGAAATTGACAATAATTGGTTAGTCACAGTTACCAAATTTCAAAAAAAATGTAATTTTTTCAGGAAAAAAAATCAATAAACAATCTGGAAGTTGACTATTCCCCTCTACTTCATTGTCATCGCCGTTGTGAGGTAACATTTTGAAAATCCCGATTCTTTTTTTGAACATCAGATTCTCAGAAGCTTCTAGAAGACTCGGCAAAGTTTATGGAACGATAGGCTAGACATTTATGAAAAATCGACCAGAACGAACTTCTCTTTTGTGAAGGTATTATTATCGTTGTTTGTCAAAATCGGAGTAGATCTCGCAACGAACGAAAGAAAAAATTTTTCGGCGCAAACGCTGCGTCTTTAAAGTAGGGTACGGTAGTTGCGCATTTGTCTTTTACCACCGATTTTCCTCATTTTCAGCGGTTTCTCAACAGATTTTCGCGTTTCTTTCGTCAAAAAAAGCACAAAAAGAGTATTTTCTGTGTGAAAAGTGCAAAAATAAGTTGAAATTCTGATAAAAATGAGGTAAATAAGAGGAAAAAGACGAAATTTATTGATGCGCCACTACTGTACCCCGCTTTAAAGGCGCAGCACGTTTTGCGTCAAAAACTTTCGCTCGTTGCGAGACCCGCAACTCCGTAAATCTACCCGATGAACTTTTGAGTTGCAACGATAATATGGAAGCGTAATTTAGATGAAAAAGGGGAACAAGTGGCAACCGATGGCTCAGTTCACCATAACATTGGAGGGTAAGATACTCAATTTTGAAACTTTATCCACAAATTTATAACTTTACAGATTTGTCAACTCGAGCTGCGACACTAATTGTGACAACGTAATGGGTCCCAACGTTCGCTTGAATAGATTGATCATCACGGCGACGAAAGCGATTTCCAAAGGTCCGAAAGTTTGTAAAAAGTGGTAAATCGCTGCCAAGGTAACATTTCAATTGGTATTTGCTCAAACATAATTTCCTTTTTCAGATTCAGCCATCTTTCTTGTCGCTCAACATCAATCCCACCTTTGCCCTTTCATTGCCGTTTTACCAGTCTGTTTTGGTGAGTAGATGCTAAAACCATTTCGAATTGCTGTTTCTTCTTGTCACCTGCACATCTCAGCCGGTTTTTGACTTTCATCAGTGGCTCTCTATCGATTCTCGAGTTATTTCAGTTCCACAACTAGTATATCGTCGTTTCTCCTGGCCACTTCTCCCGTTCTGCTTCTTTCCGTCACATCAACTTGTCACAGCCACCTTCTGTCGTGCGTTTCGTTTTTTCTCGAGTTTTCTGTTCATCTGTTTCACAATCTAACTCTTTCAATTGAATCTAAACGTATTCAAGTTAGTTGTTCCTTGTTGCCCACTTGTTACCTATCACTTCATGTTATCAATTCATATCTACTTTTTTCTGAATTCATTTCATGTATCTATATGTATAAAAAAATTTATTATCAATTTTCATAAAATCAATCAATGATGGCGAGACTTTGCAAAGATATGGGTTATCAAGCGGCGGCACGAGAAAATCAAAAAATGAGTAAAAATGGTTATGAAATCGATAATTTTTTTTCAAAAATTGCACAAAAATCAAAGGAATCTGACACGAATTGGGCCCGTTGAACGGGGGAAATTTGAAAACTTATAAATATTTTACAAAAGTTAAAAAAAATTTTTAATTCACTGGGAATCACTGTGGTGGATAGTTTGGATTGTTGTGATGTTGTTGGCTCATTTGTCTCATCATTCTGGAAATTTTTGAAAAATTTGGGAAATTAGCCATGGAGCGCACTTACGGATGTGGTTGTTGAGGGTGGTTTTGTTGCATTTGATGCTGGCTAAGTTGGCGGTGCATTCTGAAAAAAGCGGAAATTTGAAAAATTGAATTTAAAAATTTCAAACTTTTTTTTTTGAATTTTTGAAGAAATTTGAATGAATTTCACAGTCAGAAGAATTTTTGAATTTCAAAAAAATCCGAAAAATTGAAATTTTGAGAAATTTTTTTTTTCAATTTTTTTAATTTATGTTAATTTTTCTATACATTTTTTTAGAATATTTGAATGAATTTCACAATTGATACCATTTTTTAAAAATTTAAAAAAAATTCAAAAAATTTTTTTGAATCCGAAAAATTGAAACTTTGAAAAAAATTTTTTTTATTTTTTCTAAATTTGAATGGTTTTTTTGCAATTTTCAGAGATTTTTGAATGAATTTTACAATTAGAAACAAAATTTTGAAAATTGCGAAAATTTGGGAAAATTTGAAAATTTAAAAAAAATTTTAAAAATTGAAATTTTTTGATTCTGAAAAAAAATTTCCTTTTTTTTTCATTTTTGTATTTTATTTCATTTTTTAAAAACATTTTTAAATAAAGTTCACAAAAAATCTATATTTTTAAAATTTCAAAAATTTGAAACAAATTGAAAAAAAAAATTTTTTTTCAATTTTTCAATTTTTTCATAATTTTTTTTTCAAATTTGCAACTCACTGTGGCTGATGATTCTGCGGATAATTATTATGTTGAGGTGGGAAATTAAAGTGTTGTAATGGTTGTTGAACCGGTGAATTGATAATTTGATGGGTGTTATTGAGCATTCCGACGGATGGCGGCGTGTGGAATTGTTGGGACATGGGCGACTGAAATTGATTTTTTAAAAATTAAAAAAATTTTTTTAGGTTAACAAAAGCATTTTTAAATATATCAGACATTGAAAAAGTTTAAAAAATTGAAAAAAATTGAAAAAAATTTTTTTTTCGAATTTTTGAAAAATACCGTTTTTACTATTTTTCATCGATTTTTTTCTCTATTTCAAACATTTTTTCAAAAATTTTGTTCAACTACAAAAATGTTTCAAATACTTTTTTCTACCTAAAAAAATTTATTTCGGAACACAAAAAATTTTCCTGACGGAAAACGGTGAAGAAAGTGCGCTCCATTGAACAAATTTTTCAATTTATTTTTTTCATCGATTTTTTTTTCTATTTCAAAAAATTTTTCAAAAATTTTGTTCAACTACAAAAATGTTTTAAACACTTTTTTCTGCTTGAAAAAATTTATTTCTAAACAAGAAAAATATTTTTATTGATTTTTTATCGATTTTCTATAAAACTCACTGGATGCGATGCGAATTGCGGGCTTTGCGCCACCATTGAGCCGTTGCTCAGTGGGGTATGCATTACTGATGAGTTGGTGATATTGTGGTGATTAGGCGACTGATAAGACGGAATAGGGAATTGCGGAGGTTGCTGTTGGGGAGGTTGGTTTTGGGGTGGTCCTGAAACATTGAAATTTTTATTTTAATTTTTGAAAATAAAATTTTGTAAAAAATTTTTTCACATAGAAAATTATTTCCTTATCATTTTATCAGTTGATCACTTTTCTCTATCTTCTACCGTAATCTTGAAAAAAATCAATAAAAATCCCTTACTCTGAAAATTCATCTGCTGATTCATCATTCTCTGCTGTTGAGCCATTTGCATCTGCCTTTGCTGCATCTCCTGTTGCTGGCGCATTCTCAGTGCTTCCTGTTGGCGCATTTCCTGTTGCTGGCGCATTTCTTGTTGCCTCTTCATCTCTTGTTGGCGCAATTCTTGCTGCTGGCGCATTTCCTGTTCTTGACGCATTCTTAGAGCCTCCTGCTGCTGGCGCATTTCTTGTTGACGCCTCATTTCTTCTTGCTGGCGCATTCTTACTATCTCCTGTTGCTGGCGCATTTCTTGTTCTTGACGCATTCTCAGAGCTTCCTGCTGGCGCATTTCTTCCTGTTGGCGCATCTCCTGTTGCTGGTGCATTTCTTGTTGCTGGCGCATCATCATCTGCTGCTGCTGAATCATCATCTCCTGGCCATTCCCGAAAAACTGCTGGGAAGAAGTGCCAGGACCTCCAAAAGGAGTGGTAGGTAAGCTGCCGTTGAAGTGGGGATTCTGAATCCCTGGATTCTGAAGGCCCTGAGGATTCTGAATCCCCGGATTCTGAAGGCCCTGAAGATTCTGAAGGCCCTGAGGATTCTGAATCCCGGAAAAATGGCTCAATGGCTGTGCTGTTGCTTCCTTGACATTCTCACTCATCCTCCGAACATCCGCTGACATGGTCCTTCCACGTAAAGAAGCCAATTTATCAAAGGCTCCGCCCCTTTTCTCGGGAGCCGGCTCCACGTGCTCCAACTTCACATTCACGTGCTCCGTGAGCCCAGCAGCCTCCTGAGCAGCATTCAGAATATCAAACGAGGCATCAACAGGCTCCGTTTTGACACGAACCGGAAATGGATCGCCATTTCCGTTTTCCATTGTATTTTCCAGGTTTTGGGTCAAGTTTGGGGTCTGAAATTGGGAAATTCATCCGTTTTCTCACAGAAATTGAGTTTTACCTGGTTTTGCGGAGGTTCTTGCCGAAGTTCTTGACGGATTTCATGTTGGTATGGCTGGAGAGGTTCAGGGTGGAAGGTTGGGGTATTGTTCTGGAAATTGGCAGTGGGGCGCAATTGCATTGAATATTATTGTTCGGTAGAGGCCATTTGCAATAGGTTTAGCAATGGAGCAAACTTGCAAGTGTTCGGTGGGGCGCGTTTGCAGCGGATCAAAAAGTTTGTTCGGTAGAGCGCACTTGCGAAAATCAGAATTGAGTTCAGTGGAGCGCATTTGCAACTTGCTGTTCGGTAGAGCGCACTTGCAACTTGTCAAATATTTGTTCAATAGAGCGTATTTGCATTGAGATAGATCAATTTCAGTAGAGCGCATTTGCAAGTTTTCAGTGGGGCGCGTTTGCAGCGAATCAAAAATTTGTTCGGTAGAGCGCAATTGCAACAGCTAGCTTTTGGTTCATTGGAGCGCACTTCCACTATCTCCAACATTTTGAAATAGAGCGCATTTACAACTCGCTGTTCGGTAGAGCGCACTTACTCACCTGATGATTTTCAGGATTCTGAATCACTAGAGCTTGAGGAATCTGGGGATTCTGATTCTGATTCTGAATCTGCATTACAGGATTCTGAAGTTGGGGATTTTGATTTTGAATTGGCATCTGAGAATTCTGATTCTGAATATGAGGATTCTGAATCACTGAAGCTTGAGGATTCTGAATTGGAGGCATCTGATTCTGGGGATCCTGAATCTCCATTGTCAGCTGGGATTCTGGGATTCCAGGATTCTGAATTTGGGGTCCTTCCTGACCCACTGGTCCACCAGAGACCCCTGGATTCGGTACTTGTTGAATCGGATGGACAAAATTAGATTCAGAAGGTCCAGCAACCTGAAAATGACCTCCTTGAGTCTTCCTTATCTACCACTAGACCTACCACTGGATTCTGCTGATTCTGCGGATTCCGCTGGGCTTCTGGAGCTTCTCCCCGATCCCTGAAGTGCTCCATTCCGGGCTCTTGACGTATCTGAAGTTGTTCTGGAATCGGAATGACTGGAGCTTGAATCGGCGTCGGTGGCGGCTCATTTTTGGCCTTGTGAGCCCTCATCATTTTGATTTGGTTCTCGCGTTCCACTGCTCGCTGAGCTTCCGCGTGTTTTCGTTCCTGGAATCAATCGATAATCAATCAATAATCAATCAATAAATCGATAAATCGATAATCGATAATCAATCAATATCTGCTCATGCAACAAATATCTCATGCACACCTCATCCTCTCGGCTTTGCTGCTCTGCCACGAAATCCACGTCATCCATCAGATTGTCCTCTTCCAGGCCTTGAAGTGCTGATGCGGCTTCCTAAAGATCACGAATCACAAATGGACAATCACAATACAAAAGGGAAATCATAGCAATCAGTGGTTATCAATGAAGCGAGGTTGCATTGGAACTTTTTTGGAAAAGTTAGAATTTGGGGTTTTGATGATAACTTGATAAGGAGTGGAGATAGCAGAAAGGTGTCAACTGGAAAGTTGTTTGAAATTCAATTATCTGCAACTTTGTAGTTGATTACTTTCTGCTATCTCTACTCCTTATCAAGTTATCAGTGGAAATCTGGAAACTTTTGGGATCTTACTGATAACTTGATAAGGAGCAGAGCTATCAGATAGCTGTCAACTGAAAACTTGCTTTAAATTTAATTTCCTACAACTTTTCAGTTAATCACAAGATCCTATCTTTCCTCCTTATCAGCTTATCAGTTGATAACTGCTATTGTTCAGGATAGCACTGATAACATGATAACGAGCAGAGCTATCAAATAGCTGTCAACTAAAAAGTTGTTCAGAATTCAATTTCCTACAACTTTTCAGTTGATCACTAACTCCTATCTTCACTCCTTATCAAGTTATCAGTTGACAAAGCCCGGGAGTGCTAGCTGTTCAAGATCTCACTGATAACATGATAAGGAGTAGAGCTATCAGATAGCTGTCAACTGAAAATTTGTTCCAAATGTCATTTCCTACAACTTTCCAGTTGATCACAAACTCCTATCCTCACTCCTTATCAAGTTATCAATGAAAATCTTATAACTTTAGGGATTCCACTGATAACTCGATAAGGAGCAGAGCTATGAAAAAGCTTTCAACTGGCAACTTGTTTCAAATTCAATTTTGGACAACTTCTCAGTTGATCACAAACTCCTATCTTCACTCCTTATCAGCTTATCAGTCGATAAAGCATTTCACTGATAACTCGACAAGGAGCAGAGCTATCAAAACCCGGCCAACTGGAAACTTGTTCCAAATTCAGTTTCCAATCCAGCCAGCTCCTTTCCAGTGTCCCTACCGTCTCCAATCTGGCCCTCCTCTCCATCTCCTTCTCGACCGCCTGTTCCGCCTCCTTCTTCCTCCTCGCATCCTCCATCTGCCTGTACACCATCTCCTGCGCCTTCCTCCGATCCTCCTCTTCCTGCCGCTTCCTCTCCACCGCTTCCCTCATCTCCCTCTCCTTCCGCTCCCTCTCCGCCTGCTTTTCCGCTTCCTTCCGCTCCTTCTCCGCTTGCCTTTCCGCATCCTTCCGCTCCTTTTCCGCCTGCTTCTCCCTCTCTTTTTTCATCCGTTCCTCCTGTTTCTTCCGCTCCTTTTCCTCCGAATCCCTTTCTTTCAGCCTCTTTGCATCCATCGCCTTTTCGTATTTCGAGAAATAGTCAAAAAGGGCCTGATATTGTTTTGTGACTAGAGTATCGGTTCGTTGACCTGCAACTGCCAGCGCCATTCGTTGTTGGCCGACGTGGGCGAGAAGGTTCTGGAAATTGGGAAGAGTTGGGTCTTGAAGCGAAAAACACAGAAATTGCAGGAATGGGTCTCGGGGCGGTCCTGAAGCCATAGAATTTTCCGGAATTTCAGGAAATCGGGTCTTGACACGAAAATTTCAAAAATCCCAAAGTTGACCCATAATGGAGCTTTTTGCTTGCAAAATTCAGAAATTTTGGGAAATTGGGTCTCGAAGCGGAAACTACAGTAATCACAGGAATGGAAAGTTCAATGGAGCGCATTTGCATTTTGAAGCCAAAGTGGGATTTCGAAAAAAAACAGAAAATTATCATTGGAGCGCATTTCCAACTATCCATTCAATATTCAGTAGAGCGCGTTTACTACCTGTATCTGATGAAATTCGTAAAGTTCTCAATAGAGCACACTTGCATCAGGTTCACTGAATTAGCGATGGAGCGCATTTGCATTGTATTTTTTAGAATTGCAAGTA
>LR539864.1:339254-389175 GCA_900536315.3 Caenorhabditis becei | reverse complement strand
AGCGATAGAGCGCATTTGCATTATTTTGTTAATGGACTTTTCAATGGAGCGCGTTTCCTGAGCCATCTCATTTTTTTTCATTGTTTCAGGATTTCAGTTCAGTTTTTCTCATTAGAGCGCATTTGGTAATGTCTACAGTAACCCACTTTGTACATGACCATATGATTTGGAAGGGGAACTCCGCACGCGTGAACAGCTGAAATCATTGCGATGAGCAGCTCATCGCTCATCGGCACGACCGTCGGATCGCAAATGTCAGCGACTTTCTGAAAGAAGAAGTGCTTCTGAAGGAAGGGATTCAGATGCGAAGGGTTGTAAGTGCAAGGGCATGCTTTATCACCAACACCACACAAAGATAAGAGATGATAAGAGATTGGATTCGAGTTTCGCATTTATCTGCATCATTACAAACGGGTCCCGAGGGGAAATTTCAAGAAAACAGATCTTCTTTTAGAGGAAATGAGTTGGTCATGTATAAACTGATAACCGGAGACAAGAAAGATCATATGATCAGATGATAAAGGGTACCGTAATACAAGAGAGATTCTCAATAGAGCGCATTTTCGAATCGAGTTGAGATAGAATCGGGTAATTTGCGGCGTGTAGAGAGGCGAAAAAAAGAGAGATGGAGAGTCTGTTGGAGAAAGGGTCTCGAAGCGAAAACGTTAGTTTTTTTTAGGAAAATGATTAGAAAGATCCCGATCACCGTGGGGAGAAATATGGGAAAATCGGGGGAAAATTGAAAAATCCGCGAATTTAGAATTTTTCGAACATTTCAAAAAAAAATAAAAATTTTAGAAAATCATTTTTTTGTGATTTTCAATGATTTTAGAATTTTTCTGAAAATTGTCAAAAAAGCTCTGATAGTCTGAAAAAAATTTTAAATCAGAGGATTCTACAAAAAAAATCCTTTTTTTCCGAATTTGATTTTTAGAATTTAAAAAAAAACCAGAAAAAATTGAATTTTAGAAAATTCAAAAAAAAATAGAAAAAAATTCGAAAATTCTTCAAAAAATCCTTTTTTTTTCAGAATTTGATTCTGAGATTTTTTCGTGATTTTCTGATTCTTCCATAATTTTCAAAAATAAAAAAAATTTCAATTTTTTTTTTTCAATTTTTTAAAAATTTCAAAAATTTCAAAAAATCAGTGAATTCCAAAAAAATTCAATTTTTTCAGAAACTCTATTTTTCGTGATTTTCAACATTTTTTTTTAAAAAATTCGATAAAAACTTTTTTTCAATTTCAAAAAAATTTTCAAAATTTCAAAAAAATCCCAAAAAAAACACCAAAAACCACCAAAAAATCTGCGAATTTTTCCAATTTTTTCCCAATTTTCCCATAACCAAACCTATAATTTTTTAAAAACCGTAAGAAAGGGGTAACCAGGGGAAGGACGACGACACAACGAAAAAAAGAAAAGTGCAACCCATCAAGTGAAAAAAAGGTCAAGCCGGGCAGAGAGAGAGAGCGAAAAAAACTCACTGATGTGCCGTTCGCCAGCAGATACTTCCCCAAATAGACCTGGAAAACGAGAAGTTCTGGAAATTTCTAGAATTCCCTAAAACACAGACTCTCCCTCTTTTCTTCCTTTCCCACACGCACGCTCAAACAATAATTCAGGGGGGAGTGATAAAATGATAAGGAACAGGGGGGGGGATTATCAGTGATGATCAGTAGTTATCAGTTAGAAAGGCGGTCTGCCCGTCATTCGTTGCTGCTGGGGCGAGACGAGCTCCTGTTTCGGCGTCTTCTGGAACGGTCTGAATGGAGAGTTGTTCACCTGAACGATGGCGTTCATTGCACGGCGTTCGTCGTCTGTTGGTTGGCGAGTTGCCAAAGGGGTTACTGTAGTTGTTGGTTTCGATGATGAGGTTGATGGTTTTGAGGAAGAAGTTGGGGTTGAGGTAGTTGGAGTTGGATGGGCGATACGGACGGCCGTTGGGCTTGGGTGGGGCTTCCAGTTGGCTAGGATTGAGGTGTCGTAGGCTAGAAATGGGAGGGATTCGGCTGATTTCGATAGGAAAAATCGTTTTTGAAGTTTGCAATGGTTTTTTACAGAAAAAATTGATTCTGAATGAAATTGACAATTTTTTTGAAAAATGAGATGAAAATGATGGCTTAAAGGAATACTTCGGGTAAAATTTTCGATGTCAATCTGAGTGAATAACTAGCTTCTTTCTTGTCTGAAATAAGTCCAAAATTTTTTTTCAGTACGAAAAAATCAGTTTTTTGCGAGTTTTTCCTCAGTTTTTGCAAGCAGAAATTAAATTTGAACGCCGCGCCAAGTGGCATGATATATCACGGTGTTTGCGTACACTCTCCACACCCGACGGTAAAATGCACAGATTGTCGTAAAATCCCGCGCATTAAATTTTTTTCACTGAAAAATCATCCTACGATGCTCCAAAATTGCGCTATCGCGCCGTGTTTATCGTAAAAATTTCAATTGGCGCGAAACAAAAAAAAATTCAAATTTTTATAGCACATTCCGGATTGAGCCACCGCTGGAATTTTTCGAACTTTTTTTTCTGCACAATGAGTAAACCGAATACTGGGATTTTTTTGAGCAAAAAATCTCAACATCGAAAAATCAACCCGAAGTATTCCTTTAACTAAAAATGTTTGAATTTTCGTATTGTAAAATTGTATTCTAAATATTGCGTTTATTACACATTTTTTCTAGGAAAAATTCATTAAAATCGATAAATTAGAAAAAAAAATTTTTGGAATTTTAATTTTTTTGAAAATTTTTTAAAAATTCAAAAATTACAAAAAATAAAGATTGAAGAGTTGATTAAAATTGATTAGAATTTGATAATTTCGAAATTTTAATTTTTCGAAATTTATGAAAATTTGGCGAAAATGGGCCCTTTTTTTCTGATTTTTCAGTACTTTTTTTTAAATGTCGTTTTTTTCAATGTTTTGATTTTTCCTTTTTTACAAAGCTCAAGTTTATTTTTATTACAAAAATTTGAAAAAATTCAATTTTCAAAGTTAAAAAAAATTGACAAATTAATTTTTTCAATTTATCCAATTTCAAATTCAATTTTCTCAAATTCTAGTAATTTTGAATTTTCAAAAATATTTAAAAATCATTTTTTTTGCTCAAAAACTCACAATGCAACTCCTGATTCAATCCCCTCATCGACGGTTCCACTCCATCCGGCCATCTGATGACGTATTTCACATTCTGAACGACTTGTGTCTTGTTGATAGTGTCCTTGGCGTTGGCACTGGCCAAGCGGCTCTTCATGGGCTCCTCGACTATCAGAAACGAGAGTTTCTGGAAGCGACGGCACAGTTCGAAGTAGAATTGGCTGAAAAATCAATAAATTGAAAATCGATAAAAGGGGGTCTAAAATGGGCGGGGCTTGAAAAATCGATAAAATAGGCCTAAACTTACATCAAACTGATCTTATTATCCAGCGACTGATGAAGAGAGTCCATTCCGTGAACAATAATGTCCAATTTTCCAATGGAAAGGGAGTAATCGGACAGTTCGTCGAGGTAGGTCCACATGGCGGCACTGAAAATAAGAAATTCAAAAAAAAAATTGAAAAATAGGAACATACAGCACAGGTTCAGTGAACTGGAATTGGTAGACGTCGGTGGGTTTTCTGGAAAAATTTAAAATTCAAAATTAAAAAAAAAAAATAGAAAAAAATTTTAAAAATGTTCTAGAACAGCGATTCTAATTTTAGGATCTTTCAATATGTTTTTTTTATTTGAAAAAAAAGGAAATTTAAAAAAATACATTTAATTCGAAAAAAATTACTTTTTCCGAAATTTACAGAATTTTTTTTTAGAAAATTAGTATTTTTTTTTACAAATTTGAAGAATTGGAATTTTAAAGTTAAAAAAATGTTTAATTGAATATAATTATTAGAAATCGGATTATTCAAAATTTCGTTTTTAATTTGAAAAAGAAATTTAAAATAAAAATTTGAAAGAAATTTTTTTTTCATGTTTACAGCATTTTTTCAAAAATCAATATTTTTGCTTGATAATTTTAATAATTGAGATATTGATAAATTTTGAAATAAGCTTTGAAATTTAAAAAAAATTTCGAAAAGATTCATTCTTCAGAATTTTTAAAATCTCCAGAATCTCCAAAACTCACTCTCTCTTCTGCTCAAACGCGCTCATCTGCTTCTTCAATGCCTCTTTCAACGCGACAGCCGCAGCAACCTGCTTCTTGGCGTATCCATCAGTCGCCGGTTTCTTCAGCTTCGGAAGCATCATTTCGACGTATTTCCGAGAAAGCCACACCCATTGCGGAAGGAACATTCTCGCTTTTCTGGATCTTTCGTGCTTCGGAAGATCCACGTTGATGTCAGGAACGCCCGGCTTGTCGAGATCGGGCAGACAACGGACCACTTCGAATCTGCAGAAAAACGAGACGATTATTGATTTTATCGTTATTAAACTGAAATTTTGATACTTTTTCAAAAAAACCAGGAAATAATAGGTTAATTGATAGGAATTCGAACAAATTTTCTTGGATTTCCAGTGAAATTAGCAGAAAAATAAAAAAATTGAAAAATTGAAAAAAAAAATTTTTTTAGAAATAAAAAAAAATTTCAAATGTTTTAAAAATTTCAAAAATGAATTTGTAATATTTTAATGCAAAATTTGCTGAAAAATCGCCCAAAATAACCAGGAAAGTCAATATTTTTATATTTTTCTGGTCATTTTTGACACTTTTAGGGCCAAATTGGGACCAAAAATTTCAAACTTTGGAAATTTCCAAAATTTTGCATTTTCCAGTGATTTATTCATTTTTACAGCAAAATGAAAAAATGAAAAATTATTTTCGGAAATTTTAAAAAATAAAAAAAATTTGAAAAATTTTTTTTTCATTTTATTTTTCAATTTTCCCGTTTTTTTTTCAAAATCTTCCCAGTCATTTTTTTCAATTCCAGCCATTTTTTTTATGAAAACTTAAAAAATAAAAACCCACAACTTCTGTCTGGCCAAATCCGGATTGAGCTTGCTCTGATTAACCTCCTTGAGCCATGCCGTTATCACAGTGATCGGAAACTGCTTCATACTTCTCCACGACTTCACAATCGCCGTCATATTCGCAACATCCACATCACTCCACGTCGGCAAATCCGTTTTCGTCAGCTTCCAATCAGCAGCCGACACAGTCACGGGTTCCGCCGTAGACGGCTCTTTTTTGATGTGAACCACTGGCGGCGCATTCAAATACTCATTCAACGCGTCGACAGTCATTCCGAAAATGCTGGCCACCGCGTTTTTCAGATTCTCCACATTGAACTTTTCCATTTTATGGTGTTTGGGTATTCTGAAGAACTCGCGAATCTCCTCGATAGTCGTCGCATCCAGTCTGGAGCCTTTCGGAAGCTTCTGGAATTCTCTTCCCTTTTTGTTGAGCTGGGTGAACATGTTGGTTATGACGGCGGTGACGTTTTCACGAGAATCCTTGGTTGGGGAAGATCCAGAAGCTCCAGAAACTCCGGAAGGCGTCGGAGCCGGAGCCGGTGGAGCTTTCGCTGGCTTCGGTGGGCTCGTGATGACTCCAGATGCTCCAGAAGCTCCAGAAGCCGTTGGAGCTGGAGCCGAAGTAACTTTCGGCACTTTTGATGGGCTCGAGGACTCAGAAGCCAACAAAGAAGGCGCTGACGCCGATCCAACCGCCATCACCTCCACAACAGCCTTCTTCTTTTGCGGCGGCTCGTCTTCCGATGAATCCGACGACTTCTTCTTGTCTTCCGAACCCTTTGGCGACGGTCTCTTCATCAACGACGGCTTCTTCGTCGGCGGCGCCCCAGTCATCCGGCCCATCGGCGGAGCTCCTGTCATTCTCACCGGCTCTTCATCTTCTGAATCCGACGATTCCGATCCTTGCTTCTCCTTACGCTTCCTCGGCTTCTTCTGCACCACCTCCTCATCGTCTTCACTCTCCTCCTCCTCTTCTTCCTCTTCATCTACCGCCTTCACATCGCCTTTTCCCACGTAAAATCCGCCTTTCTTGCTTGTAATCGCCATTCCGTCAACTGCTTCCGAGTCGTCGATGAATTCATCGTCCATATCGTAACCGGCGTTTCGGTTCATGTGAAGAAGGTATTCCAGGTCGACGCGAAGAGATTTTCCGCTTTTTGTTTTCTGGAAAAATGAATTTTAATTTTTTTTTTAGGTAAAAAGGTAAAAAAGATAGTTTTCAAGCTATTTATAATTATAGTTTTACTTTTAAAAATTGAGAAAAAATAAATACAATTTTTAATTTTGAAAAAAAATTACAATTTTTTTTTATTTCTAAAAAATAAAATTTAGAATAACACATTTTTAAAATTATTTTTATCAATTTTATCATATAACCGAGCTTCAAAAAAATTAAAAAAAAAAATTTTTTTTGAAAAAAAACGATTTTTCATTTTTCTCTTTTTTCTCCACAAAAAAACCAAAAACACAGCGATTTTTCCCATTTTTATCATTTTATCACTCACCATTTCGCCTAGTTTCTTGTGCATATTCAACGTGTCTTCATCGTAAAATCTGCGCAGCGCATCTTCGTCTTTTTCTTTTCCCTACAACGAAATTTCCATTTTTTTCGATTTTTTTCGAAAAAAATTAAGAAAATCAATAAAAACCTGGCTTTTCAACAAATCCTCAAAATCCACATGCGTATATTTCTTACTGCCCGGCTTGGCGACTTCGATACGAATCTGGATGACTTCTGTCTTCTTCGCCGCTTTCTTCTTCTTCTTCGTACCCATTATCGAGTCCATTTTAGCTGGAAAAATGGATATTTTGGTTGGAAAAAGGGTTTGAAACGAGAAAAATAGAGAAAATTGGAGAAAAAACGGAGAAAAACTAAGAAAATCCAAGTTTGAGGCGTGGATTTTGGAGAAAATTGATGTGAAATAAGTTACGGTAGAAATTCGTGTCGAGACCCGACCCATAGAAATGAGCATGCGCCTTTAAAGTGTTACGGTCAAATTTGAATTTTGAAATTCATTTTTTTCAGATTTTTAGCCTAAAAAATCAAATTTCCATAGATTTTCATCGATTTATTTTACTTTCTTTGGTTTTTTCATGTTAAAAATAAAGTTTTCATCGTATAAAAACTATTTTCCGCTTAAAAATCATCAAAATAAGCCAAAATTATCATTTTTCCGGGAAAACTGAGCTAATTTGCATTTTTTCAGGGAATAAACTGCATTTTCCTATGAATTGTATTATTTTCGAAATATTTTGTTGACAATTATTAAATTGAAGTGTTCTAAACGCAATTTCGCAACCAGAACAAGCTTTATTTATTGATTTTCTCTAAAAACCCGCAAATGTCGTCTAAATTGATTTTCTCAACGTTTTCTTCAAAAAATCGATAATTTCTAGTCGAAAAAGCATAAAACACCTGCTTCGAAGCTTCTAGGATTGAGAATCGATGAGAAAACGAGAAAAAAAAACGAGGAGAAGTGGCCAGAAAGGGGGGAGCCGTGCGCGAATGGAGAAAGTGTCCGGTGGGGCGCGCTTGCATTTCGTGCATGTTTCCTGTTCTGCAGAATGTATCGGAAAGCTCACAGTTTATTAGTTTCTCTTATCACATTATCAGTACTATCACAATGGGTTTACAGAGTTATCACAAGGTATCGACTATTTTAGCGGGGTGAAAAAGGAAGGAAAGGAACGAGAGTAAAATTGGGGGGAAAATGGGAAAATTTGAATTTTTTCGAAATTTTTGAAAAATTGAAAAATCAATAAATGGGAATAAATAGAAAATGTACATTTGGGATGGATGGGCGGGACATTTAGTTTCCGATCGGTGCCTTCGTTTGTCCGTCACACGCGACTATTTTAACGCGGCCCACGGATGACCCATTGGGCACCGAGTCACGAAAGTCGACTTGTTCCATGATGAACGTCCAGACGTTGTCACAGTAGCGATACGCTCGAAGCTTGTCGCCTTTGAATGTCACCTGCAAGTGCGCTCTATTGAGAATTGGAAAAAATTTGAAATTTGTCATTTTTGGAAATGCGCTCTAATGATAACTCTAGTTATCGCTGATAATGACTGAAATTGACAGTTTGAAATAAGAGTTTTGCTGTCAGAAACATAAACTCTCGTGGGAAAGTGCGCTCTATTAATAGAATTCTAATTTTATGCAAATTCAGGGCTTCATTATAGTTTTTTGATGTCTGAAACCTATAATTTTTCGGAAATCGCCATTTTTCCATAGCAAACCCTGTATTTTCACTTTGGAAATGTGCTCCAATGAGACATTTCTGCATTCTAGAGCCAAAATTGAGCTTTTTTGTGTTAAGCACCTGCATTTTTCCAATTGTGCACAAAATTTCGGCATTTTTCGCTTCGAACACCTTTTCTCTCGTAATTGTATCCTTTCTTGTCAAAAAGCTACCAAATTTCAAATTGCGCTGTATAATGCCTAAATTTGGCGGTTTTAGAGCAAAAATTGAGCGTTTTCGTGTCAGAAACCTGAATTTTGTCGATTTGGTCAATTTTTTGACTGTGGAAGTGCGCTCTATTCGTATAAAATTGGTTTTGTGCAAATCTAGCACATAAACCAGTTAAAAATGACGGAAATTGAGAGTTCGGTTGTCGAATTTGAATTTATGCTCAAAAACGGCCAAAATAGAGCTTTTTCGTGTGAAAAACCTGGATTTTCTACTATTTTTCTGAAATTTGGTTCTAAAAATCGGCTTTTAACGTCTGAAAACCCCGATTCTCGTTTAAAAAAGCTGTCAAATGTTGAAAAACGACAAAACTTGGAACTTGTTTGGAAAATGATCAAATTTGATCAATTTTGGGTCAAAACTGACCATTTTCAGCCCAGAAACCTGAATTTTCGTAGTTTTCCAGTGATTTAGCTCAAAATTTCCGCATTTTTCAAGTAGAACACAGTTTCTCTTGAAATAAAGCTATATCTTGTTTAAAAGCTGAAATTTTCCCATTTTTGCTGAAAAACGATCAAATTTGATCTATTTTGGGCCGAAATTGACTATTTTCGGACCACAAATCTGAATTTCCTCATTTTTTTCTCGATTTTCCCTAAAATCTCCTTATTTTCCTATCCGAACCTTGTTCTTAGCCTTCTGAGGCAATGTCTTGTTGATGGACTTGTCGAACGAGTCCATCACTTTCTTCGACAGACTGTCCGGAATTAGTTGTTCGCCGACAAAGTCGTCCAGTGTCTTCTGGAGCGCCTGGCCGAGAGTCGTGTTCCGGTACAGCTGGTAGTTGGGCTTTTCCATCTGGAGATTATGATAAGGGGTGATAAGAGGTGATAAGAGATGGAACTGATAAAATTGAGGGGAAAAAGGTATCACACCGTGAGAATTTCCGGGTTTTTTTGGGGGAAAATGAGAATTACAATAAAAAAAATGATGAATTCATTAAAAAAGTTACTTAAAAACCAACAAAATTAGCTAACAAGTCAAGTCTAAGTGATAACAGGGAACAGTTGAAAAAACAGAAAAAGGATAAGCAAACAAAGGGGAAAAAACACCGGAGATGGCGGGGAAAGGGGGAAAACAAACAAAACGATGGGAAAAAGGGAAAAAAAGGAAAAAAATCCAAAAAAATCAAGAAAAAAGGACGAAAAAAAAACAAGAATCCAGTTAGCTCAAATCAAAGACGCGAACGATTCCGTTGGTGCCGGCGGTCATGAAGCGATGCGGATTCGACTGGATCACCAACACATCCAGCACCTCGTCGCCGCCATTGTGAAGCTCCTTGACAAGGGACGAGTCCCTGGCGTCGAAGATTCGGACGGTTCCGTCGATCGAGCCGACTGTCACGTACGGCGCATTGCCCTCCATCGACCAGATTACCTTGACGATTGCCTGTAATTTGGGATTTCATTTTTAATTGACTTGACAACGCCAACTATTACTAATGGGTCTCGTCACGAAAACTGTTTCGATCAATTTTGACCCAAAAATCGTAATTTTAGGGTCGTTTCGCTATTTTTAACACTACAGAGCTGAATTTGCGCGTTTTTCCTGTTGTAAACAGTGGAAACTGATATAATTTGGCTAATCCTATCAGAAAACAGCTGGAATTGCTGAAATGCGATCGGAGAAGACAGAATCCATCGTTTTTCATTCAAATAGCACAGAAAACGCGCACAGATTCCGCTAAACTCCCGAAAAATCGTGAATTTCGGTCAAAATTGAAGCAAATTGCTGATTTTTTATCTGTTTTCGTGGTGACCCCGATTTTTCCGGAGAAAATCGCGATTTTCCGTCAAAATTGAAGAAAATCGTTGCGAGACCCATAATTCGGTAATTATGATTCGCCCCGGGTGTTCCCCATCAATCAAAGTCCTGTCAATCTTGCTTACCATCATCTGATTCGACTGGAAAATGCTCCTCGGCGCATTCGAGTCCATCTCGTAAATGCACATCGATCCGTCGTTCCTTCCCACTGCAAACCACGGATGTGACGGCGCCATCGCCAGACTCTCCACACAATTCGCCACATCCTCCTCCTGTTCTCCGTCCTCCTCCATCGCTGTTCCAGCAGCCGACACTGTCTGGGACTTGACTCCGGGCGGTGGCAGCAGGGAGATCTTCTTGAGCACGTTATCAGGCGAGGCCGTGTTGATCACGTTAACAGTTCCGCTTTGGGTTCCGATGATGGCGACGGTCTGGGTGACGTGGTGGTCGATGGCGGTGATGGGGGAGTGGAAGTAGAGATGAGTGCTGGATTCCTCGCGGAGCAGCCATAGACCTGGAATTGGCGGATTTTCAGATTTAAATAGAACATTTGGATTTCATCTTGAATTTTGAAGTTTTTACAGAAATTTCGACTCAAAAACGGGAAAATTGACATTGTGATTGTCAGAATGTCGAGAAATCGTCAATTTTGCAAGGATCCAACTATGGAACTTTGGAAAAATAAAAAAAATTCAGAAAAATTTGCATTTTCCGCCTGAAAACAGCCAAAAATTCAGCTTTTTTGGTGATTTTTTCTACAAATTTCGATTATTTTTCAGAAAATCGAGAAATCGCCATTTTACAGGAACCTAACCATGGAAGTTCCGGAAACTTCAAAAATTCAGAAAAATTGGAAAACTTCACCTGAAAACAGCCAAAAATTGAGCTTTTTTAATGATTTTCAAACAAATTTCAAAAATTTGTATCATTTTTCCCAGAATCCAATTTCACAGGAACCTAACTATGAAACATTGGGAAAATAGGAAATTTGCAAAAAATTGACAATTTCCCTCTATTTTTCCTTAAAATCCCTAATTTCCAACCAATTTCCTGAAATTCCGCCGATTTTCCTATTAGGGACATCCTAATCTATTCGTATCAATCCCTTCCAAATCGCTGATAATTCGAATCCGATAAGTCTAATCTCAAAAAAGCCAAGACGCCAAAAAAAATGATGGGATTATCCGATACTCTCTTATCAGTTTATCAGCTGCTGATACGACTTACGGACGATTCCATCGGAATATCCGGCCAAAATGCGCTTTCCGTCGGGCAGAAGACATCCAACTGTGCAAGAAGCACCGTTTCCAGCGTAGACCTGTAAAATTGGGGATGGAAATGTGAAATTTGATCAACTTTCAGGTGAAAAGGCCAATTTTAGCAGATTTTTTCCAGGATTTTCAAATTCCCCATCAACTATTATGAAATCATTTCCTCTTCCGCCTCCATATCAAAACCCAATTTCAAATTCTCGCCTTATCAACATTTTTCGCGCCAAACCGCGCCTTCCCCTTATCTCTTCCCGCTATCTCTCTTCCTCTTCTCGCCACGATCATCATCACATGATAATGAATAATACATACAAGATGCATACTCGAGATAGACGGGACGGGACCGCCCGTCAACAACTGTGTGTATACAAACATACTGTACGGTTTTTACGGGGGAAATGGTCATTTTTAGCTCAAAATGACCAAATTTCAGGGTAAAACCACAAAAAACGACTATTTTCGCTGTTTCCAAGTGCAATATCCGATTTTTGAACTATTCAAGCCAAATTGAAGGCTAAAACTTCCAATTTCAAGTTCAAACTCCCAGCTCCAATTGGCTCCATTTAGTCTCTTCCGGAGCTCCCAACAATGACGACAAAGCCTAGAAGCACAAGGGCCTGCTAATGAAACATTTCCATAATAACCCGCCGTCGTTTCCCTTTTCCCCTCATTGTATTTACGTCGAATACTAATTATAGGCCTCTCCAGTCATCACGGGCCACATGTCCCCTCCGACTGGGGCCCATCTCATAAAAAATGAAACGAAAGCCCCCCTTCTCTCATGGGCCATCTGCCACACGGCCCCCACCGAAAAAAAGAAGAGGATTATCAAAAGAAGAAGACGCAAGCGGAAAAATGGCCCGTGTGCGTGCGGATTTGCGCAGCCCCGCTCGCAAGTTCGGATTAGTGAAAGCCCACGTATTCGGGAATCTCCAGCTCCGCCGTGCTCTCTCTCCACAGGCTCCAAATCACTATTTTTGGTCGGTTCGAGCCGTCTCGAATTCAATTTGCGTGTGTGTCGGACGGACGGATGGACATCAGCGAGACTTGTTTACCGCTTTCTCGCCAGTCAGAGAAGGAGACCAATTCGTTTCCCATGACGACTCTCACGGCCTGATTATACACGTCACAAAGCCACAAAAGAGGCTTTGTTGGTTGGGTCTCGCCACGAAAATGGGAATTTCGGTGCATTTCCAGCAGTTTCTACAGGGTTCCTGGGAAAAAACGCAGAATTCAACAGAAATCGCTCGGAATAGACAGAATTCATCTATTTTCAACAGAAAGAACCCCTAAACCCGTAAAAGCCTATTTTCGCTGCGAGACCCCTTCCGTGATAATCCAATCTTTGGTAATAATGACGAGGGCTGTTCTCTCAACACCTGCCTCCGTCCTAATCTACTTGAAAATGTCATCATCCATTCTTGACAGCAAAGGTCTCGACAGAACTAGAACCCTGAACCTTCGTTCTCTACTTCATGAGCTTTGATGATCAAACAGACACACGTAAACACGTTATCAGCGCTCTCTCCCCTCTCTTATCACGCGAGTGGGTCATCGGTCCCCCGAGGGGTTCTCCTAACCAGTCAGCACACACACACACTCCCTTCTCGTCTTTCAAAAGAAGGGGAGCGCACTATAAAATTTCGCAGCCGCCGCCGTCACAACCAAACAACCCGAAAGCAAATTTACTTTCTGCTGGGTCTCTTGCGCGCGGGGGAAAACGAAAATGGAAGATTTACTTTCAGGATTACTTCAAGATTCAGATTCAGAATTCTGGATCCAAGATTTAAGATTCAGATGAAAAACGGATGCTAATTACACGCTTTCCCCTCAACGCAACCGGTCATTTCCTCCACGCAGACAGGTGGTCTTTTGGCCTTCAATACCGCTGAGACGACGACGACCCCGCTGTCTGGTCTGGTTCGGTTTACATTGCCACCATTTATTTGGACACTGCGAAGCAAAAAAAACCAGCGACTTTCTCTTCTTCTTCTTCTCTTTCCCCCTTATTTCATTTCAACCAACACAACAAACGTTTGTGTGTGTGTGACATTTTCGGCGAGCATGTGCCACACACGGCTCCCTTTTTTCCCTTCTCAAACAAGTATTTCACAAGTCAGTCAGCACAAACTAATGTTTTATTCATAGCTCCCCTACTGCCCCTCTCTTTCCATCTTTTTCTTCAGCAGCTCCCCGGGGCGAAACGAGCGAAAAGCGAAAATAGCAATTTTCTGTTGCGTGTTCTGCACGCTCCGCCCACTTCTTTTCCATTTTTTCTGGAAAATGGCCAACGGGCGGCTCTTTCTTCGCTCTAGTGGCCAAGAAGAGGGGGAGCTTATTGAAATTGTAGTCGTTTTGTCTCTTTGTGTGTCCTGTCGGGCGGAATGAAGGGGAAGATGATGATTTACGAGCTCCTCCTACAGGAGATGAACAAATGACGGAAGAACACACGAGGAATCACACAAAGTTTTTATCTTTTTCGGCAAATCGAGGTCAAGGAAGTCGTTACAACACGGGCGAATTGGGCAGAACATATCTGTGAGAATCTGGCAGATGTCGAGGGCAAATTGCTCATCTCCGGAGCAGTTTTCCCCGCCGAGGTCCCCCTGGCTAAGAGCTCAAAAAAGAGAGCCCTGGTCCCCCGGTCCCCCGATTCTCCCTCCGCTCGTCAAGACCCCTGGCCTGTCAGTTTTCCCTCAGCGGCGCGCGCTCTCTCCGCATGTTGTGCACGGAGAGAACCGGCCAGAGACGACGAGAACCGTGCAGAGAGTGACCGGCGAGACGACGAGACATGTTACGCACGCGGAGACGCAGACAAAGTGACCAGTGACGAGAGATGGACGGTACAGAGAACACGAGCGACAAGAGAGCAGAGGAACGAGAGAACGAGCGGCGGAATCCGACTTTTTAGAAGAAGAAGACGGAGGAGAAGATTTCTCACTTGCAAGTCATTGGGACAAGACGAGGGACCCTATTCCACGAAAAGTGTCAGACGCAGATGCGTAATAAGTGCTACTTCAACAACTCCTTTCGCCTTCTCCTTCTCATCTTTCGCCCCACTCCTTTTCGAGAAGAAGAAGCCGCGATAAACAAGACGAGGGAGCCAGAAAGCGAGAGAGAGACAGAGTGAGACTGATTTCTGATAAGCGGAAACCGAAACAACATTTTGGCACGTTTCCAACTTGACGGAAATTGCCGGAAATGCGCGGTTTTTCGTGAAAATTGCCATTGTAACATCTAAAAATGTCGATTTCCCGGGAAATTTTGATATTTGCACTTTGAAACGGCCAAAAATTGGGTATTTTCGTCGTTTTACCCTGTCATTTGAGCTGAAAAGTGTATTTCACAGCGAATTCAAGGAATTTTTGACATTTGAACCTTGAAACGGCTAAAAATGAGGTATTTTCGTCGATTCGCCTTTTAATTTGAGCTGGAACTTTCAATTGTCAAGCTATTTCGGCAAAATTCGTAAATTTGTCTTCAGAATCTATCCAAAAATTGCTAAAACGCGTGATTTTCTCAAAATTCCTGGAAAGTTTGGTATTTGCGCTCTGAAACGGCTAAAAATTGGTCTTTTGGTCGTTTTCAATCGTCGAAATTCTTCTTTTCCTCAATTTCCTCAGCGTTTTCGCCAAAAATCCTACATTTCCTCAATTTTTCCGCGAAAAAGGGATTACCCTCAGCCCCCTGGGGAGCCATAAGACCGATGGTTTCGTCTTTTACAGTAGAGCAGACACCAGATGTTACCATTTGACCCCCGGCGAGTAATGAATGCGTGCGCGGGAAGAAGAGAGGTATACAGGGGCCAGCAGATGGCGTTCCAAGGGGGGGGGGGGTCACTGTCAACTTGCACTTATATGTGTTACGCAAATCTTGGCAAACAGCCAATTTTTTACCTTTGACTGCGCAATTCCATTGTTTCCGATCAGCCACATCCACAGGATGCCGTCTTTGTCGCCGGCGAAGAGGATGTCGGCCGTGTGATGCCATTTCATCCATTCCAGATCGTTGCACTCGTCGATCTGAAATTGGATTTTCCTTTTTTTTCTGCTTTTCATTCATTTTTTGTGAAATTCCTCCCTTTCTCCTCTATTCTTATCGATTCATCCGCCCCCGGCGCCCATAACCCACCTCTGCCCGAACTTTCTTCGTCGCCAGCTCGGAAATCAGAATCTTTCCGCTCAAATCCCCAGTTGCCAGCAGCGTCTCGCTATTATTGAACATCACATGCGTTACCGAGTCCTTGTGCTCCACCTTGAGCACCGGCTCCGATTCCGACACGTTTTGGTCGAAAAGGAACGCCACGTCGTCCTCACCGCCCGTCGCCAGCCAGCGATTCGACGCCAGCGCCACAGTGAAACAGTCTTGCGCGTGGGCTTGAAGTGACATCAGCGAGTCGTCGATGATCTCGGCAGGCACATCGGCACTGGAAAAGATTTCCTTTTTTTTTGGATTTTTCAAAAAATCATACTTTGAAGTGCTCTGCTGATCCTCATCATCGCTGGCGTACTTCATTTCGCTCTCCTCGTCGAGCTCGATGATCTAGAATTTTGGTTTTTTGAAATTTAATTTAAAATTAATCCAAAAATCACCTCAGCAATCTCATTCTCCTCGATGCGATTGTTTTCCTCCTCCATTTTGAGTTTAGCACCTGAAAAATAGAAAAAATGTCAATTCCGTCGTTTTTTCAATGAAAAATTCAAGAAAAAAAAACTTTTAATCAAGAATTTCTAGAATAGATTAAATATGGAAAAATTATTGAATTTTCAACCCAGAAAAATTGAAAATTGAAATTTCTGGTGATTTTCGCGAAATTTCGAAATTTCAAAAAATTGAAATTTATTTTTTTTTGTTGCAGGATTTTCTCAAAACTTCAATCACCCAATTTTTTCCGAAATTCCGCTAGAAAACCACCTAAAAATCAAAAAATTTCATTGATTTTCAGCAAATTTCGAAAAATCACTGAAAATCATGATTTCCAAGCTAAAAACAGAATTTTTTGATGAATTTTGGGTGAAAAAGCCTCAAAAATCAGTTGAAAATGGAGAAATTTGAAAAAAATCACGAAAAAAACAGAAAAATTGCCAAATTTGGGGTTGCAGCAGTAGGAATTCGATTGTTTCGTGGTCTCGTTTCGTCAAAATTCACGAGGTGCCGCGACGCGACCGCGTCGCGCCCAACGGCATAAACACCCGGGGCGCGAAGCGGCAGCGTCGCGTGTCTCTATTTGTGTGCGCCTGTGCGAGACGTGGCCGGCTGTGTGTGTTGTGTGTGTGTGCGAGGTGAGTGTTTTATGAGCGAGTGCTATCCGCAGCGAGACGCCGACATTTGAGCGCGCGAGAGAGTGTGTGCGGGCCGGAGTGCGCGGTCAGAGTGTCAGAGTGCTGTGTGCGAGACCGCGGGCGAGTGAGGAGAGACGCGCCCCAGCCAGTCGATAGTTGGCCAAGCGGTCTGTCGTATTCACTGCTACACGCCCGAAGACTCGAATCGAGTACTGCACACAGTACTGCTCGTTTCATTTTTGATTTTTATGGGCGCCGTTCTCGGCGGATGAATCCATTTATACGTCCGTGGCATTTCAATCCGTGCGGCGTCTCCGCCGCTCTTCTTAAACGTAGTTACAACGTGGGAGTACAGGAGGATGGCCACTGCGTCCAAGGCGTTTCGAGCCCGGGCCTTCGACGCCAACCGGTCTATGACCGTATTTTGGGGCAACGAACTACCGGACCTGGCAGAATGCAGCACTGGAAACCGGGCGGTCACCCAAATGCCGTCAGGCATGGAGAAAGAGGAAGAAATGGTGAGTTTGAGCGCCCAACATGTCCGCTAGCGTCCCGTAACGTGTCAAAATCGTGTTCTACGCGTTCTTCCCGTCCAGAAATGCTATCATAGTCCCCAAATCTTGAATTTCAAGCCATTTTCCCCGAATTTTTGAACATGATGACGTCATCACCGTTGCCCTCCGACCCCTAGGTGATCAATCATCAACCCCGCGTGACTTATGGTGACACTTGGCATCCTTTCCCGTGCCTTTCACGTTCCCCTTCCCAATTTTGTGTTCTAGAAATTCAAGTCGGTCCCCCGTTTCGATGATCGTTAGTCTATGGGGGGTTGCCCCCTTCGCCGCCGGCCGCTCGTTTGTTGTCAGAGCGGCGCGCCTAGGGGAGAGGCGCTGTGTAACTTGAACACGTATTGATTTCGGACTTACACTCATTGTGAGGGATAGAGAGATTTGATTTAACCTATTTGGAACGGGACAAAGATCAATTACACCGAAAGGTTGACCCTTTTGTGCCACGTCATCGCGCAAACACACCAGGAGGTCCCTTTCACAGCTTCTTTGGCACAAAAGTAGCGGTCATGTTTACTCACGGCCCCCGCGAATTGCTGCCCCCAGGCAGAATAAATGAATTGAATAAAATTGAGGAAAATTTTGCAGGAGTCTCATCTTCAAGATGCCATTCTTGCTCAACAAGCCAGCACATCAGGCGTCCAAGTCAATCACGTCATTCCCACACCCAGGGTTAACCAGGTTGACGAGGCACGCTACCATGCCACGTACCCGAGTCGGAACAAGATGCAGCGAACGAAATACATCAAAGTTCATGGTGCGTTTTGTGGAGAAGAAGCAGAAGAAGCGCGAGCTTAGGCGCATGATTGAATAGAGCTCTCCCCGGCGATGCTTCCTTTTGATCCGCTTGAATACATCATCATCCCTCTTCTTCATCGTCTTTTATCCTTTCCTATTCATCATATTCATCCCACAATTTGTTTTGTTCTCTGCTCCACTAGTCACCTCGTAATTCAATCTTTTCGTTTCCAATTTCCTCTATTTTTTCCCTTCTTTGTTCATCGCCGCCGCCACCACTGTCCCATGAATAATTCATGGCGCCGCGATTTACGACTCTTTCCTTTTTTGGGCAACAGAAAGTTCACAAAATGCCCATTTTCCCACCATCGAAAGAAAAATCTCGCGCCCGTCAACATCTATCCGTCGGTTTTCGCTCTTTTTCTCACCTCGTCCCCTGGGAGCGATGTTTGAATTGCTAATTCCCGTCGTTTGACCGTTTACAACGTGCTTGGCCACAAGTTAATTGTTGCCTCTTTCTCCCGGAAAAGATGATTATCACCCAGTGTCAACCGGCAATTACCATTGTTTTGCCTCCTTATCCATCTCAAAAATTCACCCGAAACTGACAGGTGTAACGGGTTACTAATTGGTTTTTCCACCCGTCATCACATGTGATTTGCACATGTCGTTGACCGTGTTTTCACGCTCCGCTACCCAACATGTTTTTCCCATGAAAACAGTTGATGATTGAACTTTTTGACCTCTTTTTCTATTCGAATCTCTCTGTTTTGAAGGTTATTGTTTATTTGAGCGCCTCCGACGACACAAATTTTAATCGCTATCTTATGCATATTTTATTTGCTCCCCTTCATTGAAATTTTCCTGTTTTTCCAGCTCTTTTCCCTCTTTTCCATTCTCATTTCCGGATCCGTCAACATCATGTTAATTTGTAGTTCAGCCTTGGTCTCGCGTCGTTCTTTGATCACGCGGGGTTGTCTGAATCTGAAGAACAGAAAAAACAAGATGACTGGGGCGCCTATTTTTGAAAAGTGCATGTTTTGTAGACATTGTGGTGTTATCTCACGGGTTCTTCTTCTATCTCTCCATCTCTCGTTATCACTCTATCTCTGGTCTCGCACTTTTCCGATTGCCTTATCAGCAATGACCGGGGGACGGAATTTGTTTGCATAGGACCGCGCGCGCGCTCTTTTTGATTTTTTGTTCGTATCTAAACTTATCAAATTTCAGCCTGGCAAGCGCTCGAAAGGGACGAACCCGAGTATGACTACGACACAGAGGACGAGACATGGCTCTCGGAGCACACGCACGTTGATCCGCGCATCTTGGAGAAGATCTTTGACACGGTGGAGAGCAACTCGTCGGAAACGCAGATTGCCAGCGAGGATTCGGTGATAAACATTCATAAATGTGAGTGATTTCCCATTGAATTATGATTCCTATGATTTGTTGCTTTTTAGCGCTGGACTCTTCGATTGTGTACGAAGTGTACGAGTACTGGTTGTCGAAGCGAACATCGGCGGCGACAACATCCGGTTGTGTTGGAGTCGGTGGCCTGATTCCGCGAGTGAGGACGGAATGTCGAAAGGTGAGAATCTTGGAATTTCCGAATATTCTTATTTATTTTTCAATATTCAGGACGGACAAGGTGCGGTAAACCCGTATGTTGCTTTCCGAAGACGTGCCGAGAAGATGCAGACGAGGAAGAACCGAAAGAACGACGAGGACAGCTACGAGAAGATTCTAAAGCTCGTTCACGACATGTCCAAGGCCCAACAGCTCTTCGACATGACGGCGCGGCGGGAGAAGCAGAAACTCGTGGTGATCGACATGGAATCGGAGATTCTGATGAAGCGCATGGAGATGTGTGACTTTGGAGGCTCCAACGCATTCAACGAGTTCACCGAGAAGATGCGAGTCCCGAATACCGCTGCCGATCAGTCGAAACCCTTCTCACAACTCAACGGAGCACCTTCGGAAGAGAAGAAGAGGAAGAAGGTGCGTCGGAAGGTCGACAAGGACAGTATCGTGTCGAAGCAGTGGCTCAAGAAGAACGCCGAGAGCTGGGACCGGCCGCCCGTGTTGTTCGGACAAAACGGACCTCCGGGAGTGGTGGTGACGGCGAAACCAGCGCGCGAATCGGCGCCCGACGGACGGTTCACATTCAAACGACGTCGCGGATGCATGTATCGTGCCGCTCGTCCGGTCTATCCTGTTCTACCGCCACCAACGACGACGCCAGCCGCGACGACCGTTCCGTCTGCAATCTCGCAATCGCAGCAGCAGCTGCTGTTGCCGCCGCCGCAGCCGACGACTTCAGCGAAACCAGTGGAACCGGTGCCGGCTCACATGCGATTCTACGAGACGATTGTGCCACACTCGAGTGGAACCCCACGATCCATCGGATTCGCTCGTCGTCGTGTCGGTCGAGGTGGTCGGGTGTTCTTCGATCGGATGCCGAAGCCGCAGGACCAGGAGAAGGTGTCGTCGGATCCGTGGGCCGAGTACTGTGTCACGGACACGTCGCGCACGTTCCGCAAACGTCACAACTCGCTCGCCACCGAGGAGGAGTCGGAGGAGCTCAGTCCCAAGTCGCGGTACTTTGCTCGCAGTGATCGGGTCAACTTCAACGATGATGAATTCGAACGGGAATGGACTTCACGATATCATCACGGCGCATGGAAAGATACGGACGATGCAGAGCCATCTGAAAGTGAGTCGATCCCCTCGCGGTTGCTAATCGCAAATTTTCTGAGCTTTTCAGAATTTGAAGATCTCGAACAACACGCTTCATCAAAAGGGTCTAATAGAATTGTCGAGAACGACGACAGCGAGGTAGAGAGAATGGATGTGGACGGTCAGGAGGAGGAGGCTCAAATAACATCAGCAGCAGCAGCCACAGCAGACTCGAAAGAACGGGCTATTAACGGAAACGGGAACGAAAAACATGACAAAAACGAGGAAGAAGAGGACGAGGAGGAGGAAGACGTGGAGGAGGCGTCGGTGGTGGAAAGAGTCCACATGAACGGTGGCAAGATGAAGCCGCTTCAACAGCAACAACAACACTCTCCGCCGCTTTCGGGAAACGGAAGAGCGGACAGAGCGGCGGCTTCGGAACCAACGCCAGTTCCGGCGAAGGTAGGATATTTGGTTTTTCGTGCCGCGCTTCAACGCGTCTAGAGTCTCCAGATGTGCGGAACGGTGGTGTCGGACTCTGAGGACTGGAGGGAGCCGAGCGGATCGCCGTCCGAGTCGAACTCGTCGACGGAATGGTGTGGCTACACGCCGGATCACGTGGCGGTGGCGTTCAAGGCCAAGATGATGAACGTTGACGACGAGGAGCCGGTGGCGGCGGCGCCGCGAGGAGCACGAGATCATTCCATCAAAGAGTTCGTTAGTTTTGCTTTCTTTCTTCTTCTAGGGCTCTTTTTGATTGATAAGCCTCTTTATCGCTGTTCATATCTCATAAAGTCGGTTTTTTTCAGTGCGATGTCAACGGTAACAATCCTGGAACGGAAAAAGTTCATGATGCCTTCGACCATCGGGATGTAGTGTGACCCTACACTCTCTGGGATGTTTGAAAGCGTGCCGTCGTCGAAATGAGCCGGAATTCTCCAGGATGTTTCCACGCACATTCTTCCTCCTCCCCACAATCACCTTATCACCTCCTTATCATCCCGATGTGTCTTGAACCTCTCGCGTGTCTCTGATTCTCGGTTCTCTTCTCGTTCTCGCCACCACCCAATGTATTTACCACCACTCTGTCCGCTTATTACAACAACAAAATGCACCTGAAAAACGATCTGATCTATATTCGGGCTCTCTGGTCCCCCTCTCTAAAATCGGTAGTTGTACTGTAATTTGTAGTATCTCTCCCCTCTCCCCTCTGGTACTCCATCGCTGCTCTTATCAAACTGTTGTTCTTCTTGTTTTTCACATTTGATATCCTATTTTATCTTCTTCTTCTTCCACTCAGTCTCCTCTTAATGATCTGAATATTTTATTTTCCCTCATTAACAATTACGAGGTCGTCTCCCCACCCCCAACTTTTTTTTGATTATCTTTTCATTAATTTCGTCCCCATCCAGTTTTAAGTATCCGGACGCCTATCCTCTTCTTTCATCTTAACTACATGTTTAGTATTGTAAAATAAATGCAACTCGCCACACACAGCCAGCACTTTTGTTCCAGTCCTTATCACTGGATCTCTTCCCTCCTTCCTCCTCCTCTCTCTGTCTTTATTTCTCTTTGTCCCTTCCTCTTTTTTCCTTTTCTAGACCCTTTCCACACAATCTTCTTCTTCTTCTCTTTTTCTCAAGTTTTGAATCGAAAAATCGACCTCTTTGCACGCGGTAATCAACACTATTTTATTTGTTTCCTATCCCGAAACCCCTGTGATTGGAAAACGATTTTTGACCTATTTTCAAAAGCAAAAAATCGCGAGCCAACAGCCAAGCAAGCAAAAAAATGCAAAAAAATAATAAAAATCAAAACAAATCATGTTTCTCTTCTTTCATCTTTTTCACATGACATTCGGGGGAATGCCGCTGAACATTGAACACTGGGGGGGGAGTTGTTGACTGAAAGCAGGCAGCTGGACAAAGTTTTGAAAGGAATCGGAAATTGGAGAGGGGGGATTCAGATGACCAATATATAGGGGTCCCGGGGCATAATTAGCAAGAGGGGATTCAGAAGGGACCCCGGAGGATTCAGAAAATTCTAGAATTTTCGAAAATTTTGGAATTTTGAGATTTTTGGTTTTTTTCACATTTTTACAAGAAAACATGGTCTGAAATTGAAAAATTTTGGCAAATTTTTTGAAAAATTAAAAATTGTTATTTTTGGGTCCCGCCACGATTTCTTATTTTTCAATTTTCAAAAAATTCTAGTTTTTTTCATTTTTCTCGAAAATTTAAAAAATTTTCTACAAAATTGAAATTTCAAAATTTCTCAAAAAAAAAATTTTTTTTGGGTCTCGCCACGATGTGCATATATTTTTTAATTTCACCTGTTTCCAAAATTTTTTATAAAAATTCCACCTGAAAATTAAAAGTTTTGAAATTCCGATCTTTTTTCCAGAAAAAAAAGTTTCCCATTTTTACAAGAAATCACAGTTGATAAATTTTGATAAAAAATTAAAAAAAAAAAAAAATGTTTTTAGGTCTCGCCACGATGTGCATATTTTTTTAAAATTTTCAAAATTTCACTTTTTCCCAAAATAGTTTTTTTTTAATAAAAATTTCAACTGAAAATTTGCAAAAATTTGCAAAAATTTGAAAATCCGCCTCTTTTCATTGTTACGAAATTCTGAAAATTCTAAAAATACACCAAAAAAATGATTCATCAAAACACTTGAAAATATTTCGAAATCTTTCTGAAATTCTGAAAATTTCACAACGATCCAGGAATTTTTTTGAAAGAATTTGTGGAATTTTGAATTTGGCGCTAAATAACAAAATTCAAAAAAATTGTTTTTTCAAAAATTTCAAAAGATTCCAAAATTTTCAGAATCCTGTGAATTTGAATCAATTTCAGTTTTTCAAAAAATCCAAAATCCCATTGACTAACTCTCCAATCCAATCCATCAAATTTCCATCTCTAATTCGATTAGGACCCCCAGGAACACCCATCCCTCCTTATCAGCCACTCTAACCGACCACTCTTCAGAATCTCAAGAGAATCTCCAAATGACCTCCAGAAAACCACTGGAAGGCGAAAGTTCGGAAATAGACATGGGCGGCCTTGAGGGCCCATCGATGGGCCACGGAGAGGGAAATTGGTGAACAACGGGGAGACGATTTGCAAGGACACGAGGGAATGAGGGGAAATGAGAGAGATTTTGAAATTTTTCAGAATTTCACAATAACTGGAATTGCTTCTGGAAAGGTCTGATGTCTTGAATGCTTATAATCATCAACCTGGTCGCTAGAATCTTCAGAATCCTTCCAGAAGTCATCTGAATCCATGCCATGCTTCAGAATGCTTCAGAAATCGTTCCAGACGCTTCTGAATTCCCAGAACCTTCCAGAATCTCTCCCAACGTCATCTGAACCTCCACTGCGCTCCAGACCCTTCTGAATCCTTCCAGAAGCTCCAGGACGCTTCAAAATCCAACCTAGAAGTCATCTGAAACCTTGAACTTTCCAGAATTCAGTCTAAAAGCTCCAGAATCCAAAATCAGTGTTCTGAAGACTGGCCCTACAGTACCCCCCCCCCCTTGCACTTTCCCTTTCTTTCACATTTTCTGCCATTTTTCAAATCCTTGCCTCCTCTTTTTCTCTGCGTCTCCACCACTCGACACACTCTCTCGTCGGCCCAGGGTCATTCGTTTTGGCATGGCGGCCTCGAAAAAGAAAAGAGGAGTGCGCCAGTTGGAAAAGAACAAGAAACGAGGCATTGTTCGCGATTGGGATGAGGATGGGATGAGGGAAGGGGGACTAGGGGATTCTGAATCTTTTATGGGACACTGAATCGGGGGGTTTTAGAATCCTGGCTTCAGAAGACCAATTCTGATGTTTTCTCTGTTGAGAATAGGAATTCTGATTTCCTGAAGATTCAGAATCCTTCCAAAAGTCATGTGAATCGTTCTTATATCCCATGGACCTTCAGAATCTCCGAAGAAGTTGCACGACGCTCCAGAAGTCATCCTAAACATTCCCGGTTTCAGAAGACTTTCAGATTTCCAGAAACTTCCACACATCATCTGAATCTTGGCTTCAGAAGACGTGGAATATTCAGAATCTCAATTCTGAGTTTTCAGAATCTTCAGAATCCTTCCTGACGTCATCTGAATCATTCTTGCCTCGTAGACCTTCAGAAGCTCCAGGACGCTCCAAAATCCAACTTTGAAGCCCCAGCATCTCCCAGACGTCATCTGAATCCATGCCGTCATTCGGAATGCTTCTGAATTCTCTCCAGACGCTTCAGAATCATCAGAATCTTCCCGAATACCTCCTGACGTCATCTGAATCCCCACTGCGCTCCAGAACCTTCAGAATCCTCCCAGAAGCTCCAGGACGCCCCAGAATCCAACATAGATGCTTCCAAGTCTTCCAGACGTCATCTGAAACCCTGAACTTTCCAGAATTCAGTTCAAAAGCTTCAGAATCCCTTCTGACATCATCTGAAACTTTCACACGCTCCAGGTGCTCCAGAATTCCTCCCAAACGTCATCTGAATCCTCTGAACCTCTCAAATCATTCACTCCGAGACCCGGGAGTGAAACTTGTCAATGGGGGATCAAATTAAAACGAAAAAGAGAAGATATCGGGGAGAGGATCCATTTGTAAGAAGAGAACAACAAGGCAGCTGACACTCGACCTCCCAGAGTGCCTTTACGCTCTTCTGATTTTACGAGGCAAGTGTACTTTTCAAGGGAAAATGGGGACTATTTTCAAAAAAAAAAGACATCTATTCATCGTTGTAAATATATTTACAATAGAAAAAACACATATGGGATCGATAAACTATTTGATATTTTTTGAGGAAAAATAAGAAATTGCGATCTTCTCTGAACCTAGTCTCTAGAAATAATAATATTTAAGATGCATTATCTGTAAAACCTGGACTTTTTGTGAAGGCCTTTGGCACTAGCGCCAAAAGTATTTCAGATCGGGACTATACTCTGTCCATACATGTATATGGTTGACCTTTTTCGAAAAACAGTACCAGTTTGGTCCTGTACCGTCCCCCCTGTTCAGGGGGTGTCAAAAACGACTTTTCAGGTGAAAAAATCTAAAAAATTTGATGTTTGAGCTAACTTTAGGAAAATTTTGGTGGGTGTTTGTGGTACCCAGGGAAGTGTACAAAAAAATTGGCAACTCCCAAAAACCACTAGAAATATACTTTTTCTCACTTTTTCTCACTCACTTTTTGGTTTTTCTTTATTTTCACCCCAAATTACCCCCTATCGAGGTTAATTTTTTATTTTTGCCGGAAAGCCCTCCATTCAACGGTCATTTTCGTTTTTTTACTTCCTCAAAAATCGATGACCATCATAGAGAAAAATTTAACTGAAGTTGGGGCATTTCCTGTGAAAAGTGTCACCTGAAAAAATAAAAAATTTTATCTGATTTTTCTGAGTAACGTGAATATAAGGGATCGATAGAGAATTTGATGCTGATCATTTTTGCAGTTGATCACTTTTTCAGATAATCATTCCCTGGCGAGATACAGCCGTTTTCCCGAAGATCACTTCCAGGCGCGGCGAGACGGCCGGTGGAGGGGTGGGCGACACGCCGCCGCGCGCGCCAAAACATGCTGTTCACTGTATCGAGCATAACTCTGGAAGGAGACACGGGACAAAAAAGTGATCAACTACAAAGTTGTAGAGGAGACAATTTCCTATCGATTTCATGTTTTAGATATTATTTTACGTTAATAATTAAAGCTATGCAATCCATGTAACAATGTAGACATTCAAACTAAGTTTTCTTGTTCAATTTTTGAGTTTTTTGCATTAATAAGATGTGAAATCGATAGGAAATCGTCTCCTCTACAACTTTGTAGTTGATCACTTTTTTGTCCCGTGTCTCCTTCCAGAGTTATGCTCGATACAGTGAACAGCATGTTTTGGCGCGCGCGGCGGCGTGTCGCCCACCCCTCCACCGGCCGTCTCGCCGCGCCTGGAAGTGATCTTCGGGAAAACGGCTGTATCTCGCCAGGGAATGATTATCTGAAAAAGCGATCAACTGCAAAAATGATCAGCATTGAATTTCCTATCGATCCCTTATATTCACGTTACTCAGAAAAATCAGATAAAAATTTTTATTTTTTCAGGTGACACTTTTCACAGGAAATGCCCCAACTTCAGTTAAATTTTTCTCCATGATGGTCATTGATTTTTGAGGAAGTAAAAAAACGAAAATGACCGTTGAATGGAGGGCTTTCCGGCAAAAATAAAAAATTAACCTCGATAGGGGGTAATTTGGGGTGAAAATAAAGAAAAACCAAAAAGTGAGTGAGAAAAAGTGAGAAAAAGTATATTTCTAGTGGTTTTTGGGAGTTGCCAATTTTTTTGTACACTTCCCTGGGTACCACAAACACCCACCAAAATTTTCCTAAAGTTAGCTCAAACTTCAAATTTTTTAGATTTTTTCACCTGAAAAGTCGTTTTTGACACCCCCTGGGCAGGGGGGACGGTACAGGACCAAACTGGTACTGTTTTTCGAAAAAGGTCAACCATATACACGTATGGACCGAGTATAGTCCAGATCTGAAATACTTTTGGCGCTAGTGCCAAGGGAAGTCCAGGTTTTACAGATAACGCATCTTAATAATAATAATAAATCTTTTGAAAAATCAATAATAAATGTGTTTGATATTTGTGTGACTCATCGGATGACCCGGAATGGGGGATGGGGAACCTGTAGATGTTATTACAAAAGGCGAAGAGGGGTTGTTTAGCGAAGCAACGAGTCCAGGGCGGCTGCCGAAGATGAAGCGGATGCTTGGGACGGCTGTGGACTGGTGGATCTGTAAGGATTCAGATGAGGAAAGGGCTGGGATTCAGAACAGACTCTAGGGATTCAAATGAGTTTCAGAAGGGAGGCCTAGGAGCCACGGATTTATATGAATTCTAGAAGGCGCCCTAAGAATTCAGATGAGATTCAGACGGACCCCGAGGATCCACATGATCAGGGATTCTGATATTCAGAAGAGTCTCGAGGGGTTCAGATGAGGGAAAGAATTCTGAGATTCAGATGGGGCTCTAGGATTCTTAACGATGTCCCAGGGATTCAGAGGACGTCCAATGAATTCAGAAGACGTCCCATTAATTCAGAAGACGTTCCAGAAATTCAGAAGATGTCCCAGGGATTCAGAGGACGTCCCAGGAATTCAGATGACATTCCGAAGACTTGCAACCTACTTTTGACGTGGTGAGTCAAGGGACATTGACGGTGCCGGGGCTCCTGACCGGATCGGAAGGTGCGGGGCCGTTCGGGAGGATTCGGATTCGACTTCGAGGAATCTGAAATATTCTAGAATGTCTATGAGTCCGTGGAACGAGTCCCTTACCTAATGAATTGCTCAGAAATCGACGATCCGCCTGGTGGAGTTGATCCACGGGATGCTGATCCGAAGAAGAACGAAGAGCCCGACGATTGTTGGAACGATTGACGGACTGCCGAGCGGAACTGCAAATTTGCTTTGTTTTTACTTGAAAATGTTATTTTTTTGTGCAAAAATAACTGCAAACTAAAAATCTCTTCTAGTTTCAAATTCTGGAAATTCGCAAAAATCAAAAAAAAATTTGAATAATTTTTGAAAATCAAATTTTTGGCCAAGACCCAATTTTCTGATTTTGTAACCAAAATTAACATTCCAAGAATGTTCCAAGGATTCAGAATCTCTTCTCACCTTATCCATTTCCTCCGGTGGATACTCCAGAATACTGGCCAACAGCATTGCGATATCCGGACGTTTCGCAGGTTCCGCATTGAAATAATTGAGGAACAACTGTCGAAGTGTCGAGTCGTCGATCCGATAAGAGTCAGTGGCTCTGACAGGATTCCGAAGATCTTCGATTTGCTGTTCCAGATCTTCAATGATCTTTTGTTTCGAGTCAAGTTGCAGTTGACGACGTTCGGATTCCTCTTCGGCGGCTTGACGGGAGATCGATTGACGGTCGAGGTCTTCGCGGATTTGAGAGATCTCGTCGTGGAGGGTCTGAAAAAAGAGAAGGATTAGTTTTTGAAATACATTTTTTCAGCTTCCAAAAAATCTTTACGAAACCCAAAAAATGTTTGATTTTCAAAAAAAAAATTAAAAAATAAGAAAATCATAAAACGATGAGATTTTTGTAAATAGAAGGTTTTCAAAATCGACAAATATTGAAAAAAAAAAACATTTTTTTTTTCAAATTTTCAAATTTCCCATGTTTGCTCTGAAAATTGATAATTTTCCTATGTTCCAAAAAAATATTTTTAAATTACAGTTTTTTCCATAAATCAATGAGAATTTTTGAAAATTTTTGAAAAATCGACAAGATTTAGAAATCTGAAAAAAACATTGAAAACTTTTTTTTTAAATTTTTCATTTTTTTCAAATTTTTTCTCATATTTATCTGAAAAACCAATCAAAATTTCTAATTTTTTCTGAAAATTTCAAATATACGATTTTCAAAAACATTTTGAAAAATTGCAAAAATTACAAAAAAAAATTTCAGAATCTGAAATTCAGATAATTTCCAATTTTCTTAAAATTTCAAATTTTTCATTTTCAAAAAATTGAATTTTTGTTCATTTTCAATTGGAAAAACTGCTCCAAATTTTTCAAATTTCATTTTTTTTTCAAATTTCAATTTCGAAAATTTAAACTTTTTCAGCTATTCTCCAACTTTCTAAAAATCCCAAAAACCCTCCAAACTCACCGCCATCTGCGTCTGCAACTCCAAATTCCGATGACTAGCCGTCGCGGAGTCCCTCTCATGATCCACTGACAACTCCCTCACAACATTCTGCAGACTTCCCAGTGCTTCCTGTGTCTGCTCCCTCGCCTTCACCTCCATCTCATACTTCCGCTTCCAATCCTCCAAAGTCTTCTGCGAACTCTCCAGCTGCCCAGTCAACGAGGCGATCTTCACTTGATACTGCTGTGTGCTCTCCGTAGCCCCTTCCTCCACCGCATGTCCCTTCGCTTCCAGCTCCCGCACCCTGGCTCTCAACTCCGTTTCCCTCTGCTCCGACTCCACAGCCTCCCGGGTCGACGTCTCCTCCACAATCATCAAATGTTCACGGAGCCGTTGCAACTCCTTCGTTCGCTTCTCATGCGAATCCGTGTCCCCTGCGATCTTCTCCTCCAACTCCTTCATCCTCTTCGCCAGCTGCTCCGTCTGCTGAGCCATCGCCTGACACTGCTCATAATACCTCACCGACTCCGAGTGATGCGTCGTAGCGACCGCCTTCAGATTCTCGTTTTCCTCCTTCAACTGATTCCTCTCCTGCAGCACCACGTCATGGATCTTCTGCAGCACCTCCTGCTCGCTCTGCGATGCATCCGAGATCTTCAGCTTCTCCATCATCTCCTCCAACTTCTCCTCCACTTCCACCTTCTTCTGATTCGCCTCAGCAAGCATCACAACCTTCGCCTCAAGTGCCTGCTCCATCTCCAGAACTCTCGCCTCGATACCTTCCAGCAATCCCCGATCCACCTCTGCCGCCTCGTAAAGATCCTTCTCCAGTGCTTTCCGAACCTGGGCGGCTTCCCGTGACTCATCGGATTTCTCCTCCTTGAGAAGCGTCAGCTCCTCCTCGGTTTCAGCGAGTTTTTTCTTCAAATGAAGAACATACCGCCTAATGACTCCCGGATGCTGATCCTGATCCTCGGCTTCCAAGTCCACCTCCACCAGTTCCGGAACATCCTTTTCTTCATCTTCCCCCACCAACACCGCCTCCAACACGCCGATCTTCTTCTCCTTCTCCGCCATCTGCTCCGTCAGCTCCTTCACATCCTCCTCCAACAGCACAATCTGCCGCTCATTCAGCAGCACCTGCGTCTGCAGATTCCGATTCGCCGCGCTCATCGTCTCCTGCTGAAGTTGAAGGGTGTTCGTCTGCGCGATCATCTCATCCACACAATTCTGCCGAAGGTCCACCTCTCTCTCCAGGGCCCGGGCTTCGGTTTTCAGCTTTTCGCACTCATCAGACTTCTCCTCGTTGGCTTGAAGAGCTTCCAGAAGTTGGGCTTTCAGAGTGGCGACTTCTGGATCTTTCGGATCTTCCGACTCCTTCTTCTGATCTTTCTGCTCCTGCTCCTTCTTCTGTTGCTCGGCCCTCTCCTCATCCAACACTTGCTGCAACAACTCCGCCTTCTTCGCCAGCAACTCAATCTTGCTCTCCTCCGTCGCCGACTTCTGCTTCAACTTCTCATTCACCTCCTTCAGCAACCTTGACTCCTCTTGAAGAATGTCCCGTTGAGCCTTGATCGCTTCGGTTTCATCGCGAAGTGCCGCGTTTTCAGCGACAAGGGCTTCTCGTTGTTGCTGATGGTTGGTTTGAATGTCGCGGAATTGATCGCGGAATTGGGAAATGTCCTTTTCGCTTGAGGAGACAATGTCGCGCATTGTTTGGTCGTAACTGGAAAAAAATATGGAACTTGGGCGGGAATTGATAAAAAAATCTAGTATTTTTCAATTTTGTTCTTGCGGGTATTCAAATATTTGGAAAAATTCCTAATTTTTCTCAATTTTAGGCGGAATTGAAAATTTTTGAAAAATTGAGAAAATTAACCCGAAAAGGTCAAAAATTGGGCGTTTTTAAAGTTTTTCGTGGAGATTCAGAAATTAAAAAAAAAAATAAAATTGGAAAAATTCGAATTTTTTATTTTTCTGATTAAAAAAAAATTCCACATTTTTATATTTTTTTTTCAAAAGTTTTTTTTTAGAAAATGGTCATTTTATGGGATTTTTCAAAAAATCAAAAATCAAAAAAATTAATTTTTCAAGATTTTTTGCGAAATTTTTTTCGTCGATTTTTAAAAATTTGAAGAAAATTTTGGGTTTAAAATAGGCAATTTTTTTTAAACAATTTTCACATAAATCATATTTTTTTTAATTCAAAAATTAAAAAAAATTAAATTTTCAAGATATTTGCGAAAAATTTTTTTTTTCAATTTTTCAAAATTAAAAAATTTAGGTCTTAAAAAATTTAGGTCTAATAAAATTGGCTATTTTCAGAAAAAATTCTATATTTATCGATTTTTCCAAAAAATAAAAATTGAAAAAAAAAAGGTTTTTTCAAATTTTTTCAAGCACGAAATTTTTTTTCAATTTCCAACTTTCCAAAATTCCCTTCCAACTCACGTCGAAATATTCTGTGTCAATGCCTGATTCTCAGCCAACAACTGCCGATTCATATCCCTCAACTTCTCGAGCTCCACATCAATTTCAGCGACCGACACCGTGAACTTCTGCACATCATCCCTCAATCGCTCCCGTTCCGCTCTCGACTCATCCAACGCATTCTTCAATTTCTCCACCTCCTCATTGACCATCGAATCGCAATTCTCCCTTCTTTGACTAACATTCGCCACTCCACTTCTCAACCGTTCAAAGTCCGCCGACAACTTTTCCAACTGCCCGACCGTCTCAATGTTCTCCTTCCTGCACAACTCATATCTCTCCTCATACTCAATAAGATTCGCCTTCAGACTATCGATCCGCAGGTTCAAATCGCGATTCCGATTCTCCGTGGCCGCATGCGACAGCTTAAACTGCTCAAACTCGGCGTTCAACTCATCGTAAGCCTTGACCAACTCCTCGTTCTGTGTCTTCAAGCTCTCCAGAATCGCCTCCTTCTCATCAACCAGCTCTTCACGACTTCCCAGATCCACCAAATCCGATCTGCTCTTCTGAAGCTCATCCTTCTCCAGAAGCACCGCATCCGTGTCCGCATTAGAAGTCGACGACGACATTGGCATGACTTGCATTGCGCTCAGCTTCTCCTCATACATCTCCCGGATTTCCACCATCGATTCGGCGTGGGATTCTATAATCGCCTGAATCTCGTGCTCCTTCTTCAACCGAACGTCTTCTAGTCTTCTCTCCATCTCCGCCATACTAATCGTCTCTCCAGAATCAGAATCCGCTTCCGCCAACGCCTTCCAATGTGCTACCTGACTCTTCAGCTCAGCTACCACCTCCTCATCCGCTCCTCCTTCATTCCAGCCACTCTCATGCATCTGTTCCAGCTGATTCTTCAACTTTTTAATCTCCTCGTCTCGCTGGCGAACGAATCCGTTGAGTTTCGTGCCGATCGCGTCCATTTCGACGTGTGCATCGTAGAGTTGCTGTTCCAGATGCTTCTTTTCGCCTTCCAGAGAGCCGACCCGGGCGGATTCGATCGCTAGCTTCTTTTCGGCTTCAGCGCAGTTTCTTTTGGCTACCTGCAAAGGAATTGATGAATTTCAGCTTGAAAATTAGCGATTTTATCGATTTTTCCATTTATTTCGATGAAATTTTGCATTTTTTCACTGTTTTTCTCAATTTCCTCCCGAAAAACCAACACAGCAACGGAAAATGATCAATTGTAGCTCAAAATGAGCGATTTTTGCGTTTCGCAAAGGAAAATCCGATTTTTAGGGTGATTCTATCGATTGTTCAGCTTTTTGAGTCAATTTTTGTGTTAAAAATCATTTTTTCATTGTTTTTATCTAATTTTCCCTAATTTCCCCGCGAAAAACCAGCTTAGCAAAGGTAAATGAGCGATTTTAGCGTTTAGTGAAGGAAAATCCGATTTTTAGAGTTATTTTATCGATTTTTCAGCTTTTTGAGTGTTAAAAATCAATTTTCAAGTGTTTTTCTCTATTTTTCCCCGATTTCCCTTTACAAAACTCACCACCAACTCCGTATCAGGATCTGCCACCTCCTCCGTCGCCTCTGCCAACACATCGCCCGCCTCGCTCAACACCTCATTCGCCAGATCGCTCAACTGTCCTTGAATGTTTCGAAGCCATGAACTCATTGCATTCACAAGCTGCAAAAAATCGATAAAATCAATAAAAAAACACGTAAGAAACAGGAAAAGCAGCGAAAAACGGCGATAAACAGGTCGTGAGTACGGTTGTCGTCGGGTCGTGCGTGTCGTGTGCATGCACACCATTTGACGCGCAACCTCGTACCACGTGGATTTCGGATTTTCACGAGTAAATAAACAGGCGGATTCACGGCCTGTAGAATTCAAATCGCGCTTTTTTCGCGCGCTTTTGGAGCGTGTTTCGCTCGAGTGTATGCTTGCGAACGCACAATACGCAAGCGAAAAACGACTGCTACCATAAGGTCGTTGACACGATTTACGGGGGATATTTACGGCGGCGATTGCAAAATCTCAAGAAAAATGCGGATTTNCACCGATTTTCGATGAAAAAACGTCATTTTGGCTGGAAAAATCGAGAAGTATGGAAGAAAAACCACAATTAAAGTTAAAAAAGACTTGAAAATGTGAGTTTTACAGCCAATAATTGCATTTTCAGCCGGGCGACAGCGGAAAATTAAAAATCAAGAGGTTTGTTGATTTTTCCTTCGTTTTTTGCCGATTAACGTTCAAATTATGTTAGAATGTAATAGATTCACATGTTTTCTTCACAAAATTGATAATTTTCAGCAGATAAATTGGAGAAATACATTTTTCCAGGCGAAAAATCCGAAAATACGAATTTCAGAACATTTTTAGTTGAGAATCACTCGATTTCTAGAGAAAATAGTTATTTATGTTTGATAATATATAATTTCCACTGGTAATCGGCAAAAATCAAGGAAAACTCAACGAACCTCTTTATTTTTGATTTTGGGCTGTCGATCGGCTGTAAATGCGTTTATTGCCTGTAAAACTGGTGTGGGACAACATTATTGATTGTATTATATTGTTATTTCCTCAAATTAATCGTGTTTTTCCCAAAAAAACCCTGTTTTTTCGTCGAAATTCCAAAAAAAGTCCTGTTTTCCGAGAGAAGTACACGAGCTCCCCGTAAATCGACACCGCCGCCTTATGGTAGTTCATACACTCCAAAAGCGCGCGAAAACGCGCGATTTAAATTTCTACAGGCCGTGGGGCACTCAAGTGAAAAAAGTTCAAAACGGAATACCTTCATGTTTTTATGAAAAAGTTCCAAATTTCTCAGAAACTTCGGGACCCGGAAGTCAAAAGATCAGAATAACAAACCTTTTGGTTAAAATTTGAAATTATCAGAGAAAAAAGAAGGAATTATTATCGTCACAATTCAAAAGTTCATCGGGTAGACTTACGGAGTTCCGAATCTCGCAACGCGCGGATGCAAAACGTGCTGCGCCTTTAAAGCGGGGTACGGTAGTTGCTTTCCGTCTTTTTCCACTAATGTTCCTCATTTTCATCGGTTTTTCAACCGATTTTCGCATTTTTCACACCAAAATACGTTTTTGTGCTTTTTTTGATGTAAGAAGTGCAAAAATCGGTCGAAAAACCGATGAAAATAAAGAAAATTAGTGGAAAAAGACGAAATTAATTGATGCGCAACTACAGTACCCTGCTTTAAAGGCGCAGGACGTTTTGCCGCGAAAACTTTCGTTCTTTGCGAGAGTCCGAACTCCGTAAATCTACCCGATTAACTTTGAGTTGCAACGATAATAGGAAAATTTCAAGAAAAATAGTTCTAAGAAAGTCCAAAAAATTCCAGAATTCGTTGGTTTCTGAAATCTGATCTTCAGAATATCAAGTTCCGAACTTTTTCTTTTATTTTTAGGCCGTCTATTTTCCCATTTTCTTATTTTTTTCAGACTTGAACTATCTAAATTTAGATATGAGTCCCAAGTGGGTTTTTGATATTTTCGGGATGGGAAAAGACTGAAAAAACAACAAAATGGGGAAAAAGTGATCAGTGATAAGGATTACATTGCTGATAATCTGATTATCAAAAAATTAGGGAACATCGTCCAGGAGGGCTTCAAATAAGATTTCAATGATCAATTTGAAAAAAAAATTTTTTTTTGAAATTTTTGAAAAAAATTTTTTTTAGTTCTGAATGAAATTTTTGGTTTTTCAAATTAAAATTAAAAATTTGTGCCCTAACCAGCTGACCAGTCATAAGCACAAGAATAAATAAATATAAATTCAAAATAAAATAAAATCCAATTTGAAAGCTTCCTCTCATGGAGAGAGATGAGCCATCATCAAAACAAACAAATAAATTTATTTCGAAATTTTCAAGAAAATCGGATAAAACAGAAATAAATCCCCACTAGAAAAAGGTTTCTTTCTTCCTCTCTTTTTATTTTATTTTCCCATTTTCCCCCCTAGGCTCCGCCCCTTTCCCCGACAAGTGTTTGGAAACGGGAAGGATAAGCCCCTCCCCCATCAATAATTGATGTCTGGACCTGCGTGGGTTCCGTTTTGAAGCAAAGTGAAAGTGAGGTCCGAAGAGCGAAAATCAAGAGGGGTTGAACTTAAAAACAGAAAGAAAAAAAGAAAAAATCTTGGTGGGTCTCGCCACAAAAAGGGTACATGGCTGAACAAGACTAGATTTTTTCGATTTTTCTGATAAAAAAGGTTTTTTTTCACATATTATCGTTGCAACTCAAAAGTTCATCGGGTAGATTTACGGAGTTTCGACTCTCGCAATGAACGATATTTTTTTTATAGTATTTTCCACTATTTTTCCTCATTTTTCTCGGTTTCGTAACCGATTTTCGCATTTTTTACATCGAAAAAAGCACAAAAAGAGTATTTTTTTGTGTAAAAAATGTGAAAATCGGTTGAAAAACCGAGGAAAATGAGGAAAATTAGTGGAAAAGACGAAATTAATTATTGCGCAACTACAGTACCCGGCTTTAAAGGCGCAGCACGATTTGCGCCGAAAAACTTTTGTTCGTTGCGAGAGTCGGAACTCCGTAAATCTACCCGATGAACTTTTGAGTTTCCACGAGTATATTCCCGCAGTTTCCACCGATTTTTCTAGAAAAAAAGAAGGAAAAGCGTACACCATTTTCGTGGCGAGACCCAAAGCCTAATAAATTTTAGATGAGTTCTTTTTCTGTGAAATACGGTTCTAAATTTGAATCAAATTGCGGAAAAGTTAAGAAACCGCGACGCGACCGCAACGCATTGGTCAAATTGGTCTAAATTGTAGAAAACAAGTTTCAAAAAATGCTTTTCGCTCTTTCAGAAGTCTTATAAATAATCCTGTACCCACTTGTCAATTGACCGGTTTTACGTAATTCAATCTAATTCCCACGACCAGAAAACAATGAAAAAGCAGTGAAAAGAAGCCATTTGTTCAATGATTATCTCCCACTCCTCCACTTGAAATAGCAGAAAAATGGAAGAATTTACTCAAATTTCTCGGAACACCAAACACTCGTCATTTTTCGAAAAAATGCGCTTTTTTTGGGGTTAAAATCAACAATTCTGGAGGGCTCTAAAATGGGAAAATGTTCAAGAAAATGAGAAAACAATCAGAGTTGTGACGTCGGATTTTAAGATTTCTTTGGCGAGGGAAGTAGGCTGGAATTTGGAATTTTCGGGGGGAAAATGGGGGAATACTTGAATTTTGAAAATTTTAATTTTTTTAAATTAAAAAAACAGGCAAAATTTCAGCAGTTTCCACCGATTTTTAAGGAAAATTAGGTGTTTTTGGAAAAATGCGGCAAAATTCCTGAAAATTCATGTTTTTGTACTGAAAATTGGTCGGAAATTATTGAATTAACGTCATCTTACCCATTTTCATCAGAAAAAGTGACAAAACCTTGTCCAGAAGCCGTATTACAGGCAGAAACCATTTTAACGGCGTGTTGAAGCGTACCGAGTCAGCTAGCGCGCTCGATCGCTAATTAGTTTCTTTTAGCGGCGATTCAAAATTTCTATTATGAAAATGTTTGGATTTTTCTGAAAAATTGTTCCTGACCGGTTGAGAAATATTCAAAACTCAAAATTTTTAAAAATATCCTGGTTTTGTTGCTTTCCCCGTCGAATTAAGTTTACTTCTCAGACATGTTCGTATTTTTTTTTCAAACTACGGTGCGCACTCCGCAAACACCGCGACGCCAGAATGCACACTTTTCGTAGGATTTCCAAAAATTAATTTAAAAAATGGGACAAATGGATTACGGTTTTTGCTTTCATTACGAGACCCAATTCGCTGCGTAGCGACTCAACCAAAGGCGCACTTGCTGACTCGGTACGCTTCAACACGCCGTGATTTTCGTGGCGAGACCCACCAGGTCTCTCATCGGACGGCAAAAATATGAAAGCTTCTGGATTTTGATAAATTCATGGGGAACAACTCAAAAACCAGTCCTTCAGTTGTCTAGACTTGGCATTTCAAAGAAATTTAAAAATTCCTTCCTTGAAAAAGAAAGGGGAACACCCCTTATTTACATTTTTAACCTGTTTCTTGGTCATTTTCGAAAAAGAAAACGGAAGAGTTTTTTTGGAAAATCTCAAAAAATAAAAATTAAAAATTAAAAGAAATGATTAAATTTTAAAATTCTCGAAAATTGGCAAAATTCTCCTAAAATGAGAGAAGCTACCCTAAAAAAGTGCTAATCCTGCTGGAAATTGATCCCTAGTGCTCCCTTAAAAAAAGTGACACCAAACCACAAAAAGATGAGATCCATGTGGAGCGACGTCTTCTGATGTGTGGCTCCAGAATGTATAGATCACACAAATAGAAATAGCCTTCTCCGCCCGTCTTTTTCATGCCAATCGCATCTTTTTTTAATCGAAAAAGGATAAGGAAAGGAGAGGGGAAATTATCTTGGATACGAACGAGACAAATCGGATTAGAGGGTCAACTATAAAGAAGGAAAAAGAAAGAAGATGACGTTAGATAAGAAGAGAAAGTGACCGTGACGTGGAAGATTCAGATGAGGGGGTGGATGGATTCGGAACACTTGGAGCAGATGCTTAGAGTCAATGGATTCGGTGAACATCAAAAACAAAGAGCTATTATCGTTGCATCTCAAAAGTTCATCGGGTCGCAGCGAACGAAAGTTTTTGGCGCAAATCGTGCTGCGCCTTTAAAAAGGGGTACGGTAGTACCGATTTTCGCTATTTTCACACAAAAATAGCCTTTTTGTGCTTTTTTTTATGTAAAAATAGCGAAAATCAGTTGAAAACCCGATGAAAATGAGGAAAATTAGTGGAAAAAGACAAAATGAATTATTGCGCAACTACCGTACCCCGCTTTAAAGACGCAGCACGATTTGCGCCGGAAAACTTTCGTTCGTTGCGAGAGCTTTGACTCCGTAAATTTACACACTCCGATTTTGAGATACAACGATAATTGGAGTCAGAAGTTCAGAATTCTGCAGTTCCCAGAATCATATTGGCTTCTGAATCTTGAAATCTGGAACCTCGATGCAGAATCCACTACTAAAAAATTGAAAATTCTGAATCCTGGCTTCAGGATGCAAAATTCAGGATTCAATGAGGAAAAGTAATGAAATTCAGCGTCTGGAAAAAAAAAAAAATGGATTCTGGAACGTGAATTTTGAAAATTGAATTGTATATTCAGGTTCCGCGTCTGGAATTCTGAATTTCAAATTTCAGGATTCAGATTCGTCATTTAGAACTTTAAAAAATTCAAAAATAAAATTTCCGGTCTCGCCACGATCAAACTTTGAAAAGCACAAACTTTAAAATCATATTTTTTCAATTAACTTGTCCAAGATGCTAATCAAAATTTGATAAGAGTGATGTCAATGTTCCGGTTTTTATTTCTATTTTTCTAGAAAAAAAATGAGATTTTCAAAGTTGGGATTACGGTAGCTCACAGTGTTATCAATAGAGCAAACTTGCGAAATGTTCAAAAAGTCACGTAAAAAGTGACATCAACTCAACAGAAATCACTCAATTATTCCGAATGTCTAGCCTGGAAAATTCAACAAAATTAAATAATTTGTTCTCTAAAAATGTCAATTTTGTTAAATTCGCTCTATTGCACATTACGGGTTACATTTCAATTTTCTATCTTTTCAATGATCAAAAAACAATTATTTTCAATTTTTTATTTTCAGGAAAGTTCAATATGTTTTTGAAAAAATATGTACATTTTTTGGGAGTCTCAAAAATCTTGATACCCGGAACTAAACAAAATTTCATGAATTTCCCCTAAGAAAATGAATAAATAAATCTCTTTTACTATGAACTTTTCGAGAAAACGTATGTTTTGTTTGTTTTTGTGCTCGGCGAGCCTAAACTTATTCGGTAAATGGCAAGCAGCTGCAATGGTGTACGCATGGCGGTGCGGACTTTTTCAGAGAAATGTTTCAAATTTGGCACGTTTTTGTGATGTGGTCTGTCGGAATTCAAAAAAGTCAGAAATTTTTTTTTGTTTTTGGGTTACTGTAGTTATGAACTGTAGTTACGAGATGACGAAGGGCAGTACAAAACGTTCTCGCGCTGCCTAGAAAGTTGTAGTTTGTAATCTGCGCGCTGCGCCCAATAACTAATTTTGCGCTGCAACTTTGTAGTTTGTAGTGAGCAGTACAAAACATTCACGCGCTGCTTAGAAAGTTGTAGTTTGTAGTCTGCGCGCTGCGCGCTGCGCCCAATTACTAATATTGCGCTGCAACTTTGTAGTTTGTAGTGGGGAATACAAAAAAATCGCGCGCTGCCTAGAAAGTTGTAGTTTGTAGTCTGCGCGCAGCGCCCAATTACTAATATTGCGCTGCAACTTTGTAGTTTGTAGTGGGCAGTACAAAACATTCACACGCTGCCTAGAAAGTTGTAGTTTGTAGTCTGCGCGCAGCGCCCAGTTACTAATTTTGCGCTGCAACTTTGGAGTTTGTAGTGGGCAGTACAAAACATTCACGCGCTGCCTGGAAAGTTGTAGTTTGTAGTCTGCGCGCTGCGCGCTGCGCCCAATAACCAATTTTGCGCTGCAACTTGGTAGTTTGTAGTTTGGCAGCGCAATTTGCTACGGTTCGCTTCCAAAACTTGTAGTTTGTAGTCGTCTCACCTTGTCCCTCGGCGAACAAATAGTACAAAACATTCACGCGCTGCCTAGAAAGTTGTAGTTTGTAGTCTGTCTTGGGGCCGAAGTGAACGGATTTCTAGGCCTATCAAATAAGTACCTACATCATATGGGCGGGACAAATGAAAATTTGAAATTTGACAAAAAGCTTACAATTACAATCAACTTTGAACTCTCATCCAAAGATTTCTTGAATGCGCGGAGCCAAACATATTTCGAAACCTTAAAAAGGGGGCGTGGCTTCCGACATCAAAACATAAGGACCCCCAAATGAAAATAGCTTGGATACAAAAAAAAAGGAAAAGAAATCTCGGGGCCAAGTCTTTTTTTGTTGGATGACCCGTCCTCGAGGGGTGGTCGGGGAAGCGCGTGTGTGTAAATGTCGCTCCGGACATGACATGGAATTATTTGAGTGGCATGGGACGTCTTCTGAAGACTTCAAGACCGTCATCACGAATTCTGATGTCGACTCGGAGAAAGAAGAAGTTGGAGGAGCGAAACTATTGATGGGGATGACTACTACACGCAATGTAAACACTTAATGGAAGGGAAGTTCAGCGGGATTTTTTTGGAAAAGGATTCGATGGATTCAGAAGGCTACAGATGAATTCAGAAGGCTACAGATGGATTCAGAAGGCTACAGATGGATGGGACTCTAGAAAGTTTCACGTTTTTCACGTGACCCCTACCCTTACCCACCACTCCCCCAGAATCCTAATCTCCTAATCCACTGACCGTGTCGCCCTGGTCACCTTATCACTCCCTTATCACCCCTCTCCCTCCAAATCCCACTCATTCTTCGCTATCGTCAACCTTCTGGAATTCTCTCCATTCGTGCCGAAAGTCGTCGATCAATCGATAATGATGATCCCATTGATGTCCCTTGTGGCTTCTGCTTCAGCTACCGGAGCCGCTCTGGCCATGTGCTCCGCAAAGCGAAACGCTCCTGTGAGTTGGAAAAAGACACGCGACGCGACCGCAACGCGCCTCATTTCAGGTCCGTAAACCCGGATCCAAGTCCTCGAAATCGGCGAAATCGTCCAAATCGAAGCGCTCCTCCAAGTCGGCCCGTTCCGGAGCTTCTTCTTCTCGTCGCAGCTCTAAGAGCCGTCGCAGTCATCGCAAGTCCAAAAAATCTGCCAAGGATCCCACGAAAAGAGCTTCTGGATCCGCTGAAAAGGAGGGGAAGTCGCATAGATCGAAGCGCAGATCGTCCAAGTCTGGAAAGTCGAAAAGATCTGGAAGATCGGGATCTTCAAAGGATAAGAAGAAGTGCGAGGCGAGTCAGTGTGATAAGAAGAAGGTTGGTGATAAGAACAGAGAATTGACTTTTTCAAAAAAGTGTCGTGAAATTCTGAAAATTTGAAGAAATTGAAAAAATTAAATAGAAAAATCCTGAAATTTTTGGATTTCTTCGAAAATAAATTTTTCAAAAAAAATTCTAAAAAAATTTTTTTTAATTAAAACATATTTTCCTTCAAATTTTTAAAAAATCAAATAAAAAAGATAAAATTAAATTTTAAAAAATCCTGAAACTATTTGATTTCTTCAAAAATTAATTTTAATTAAAAAAATTTTTTTTTTTGATTTTAGAAATTTAAAAAAAAAATCAAATGAAAAAAGAAAAATTTAAATTTAAAAAACCTGAATTTTTTTGTTTTTAATTTTTCAAAAAGAAAATTCTAGAAAAAAAAATTTTGAAAAAAAAAATTTTTTTTGAAATTTTTTTCTGAATTTTCAAACACATTTTTCAATGAAAAACTTTATTTACAGAAAATAAAAATCACAAAAAAATTCAAAAAATCATCCAAATTAGTTAGAGAATCTGTACTTTCTTCTCTTGTATCCTCCATTTTCTGGCTCCCCATCAGCCGGTGCGACCTCCACTGCAGCAGTTCTCGGTGGGCATGAGCAGTACTCGGCATCGCTTCCCGGCTCTCCAGCGACTCCTTCCTCTCCAGCTTCTCCATCGTCTCCGGCGGCTCCTGGTGCTCCTGGAGCTCCGGCGATTCCCTCAGATCCTGCGGCTCCTGGTTGTCCGTCCTCTCCATTGGCTCCCGGGGCTCCTGGAGCACCAGCTGGTCCCGAAGGTCCTTGAGGTCCTGGAGCTCCGGCTCCTCGCTGTCCACTCTTTCCATCGATTCCTGGGGCTCCGTCGTTTCCTGGTGCTCCCGGGGCTCCAGAATCTCCCTGTGGACCCTGTGCTCCTGGCTGACCATTCTGTCCATTGGCTCCAGCACTTCCAGGTTGACCATCAGCTCCCGGAGCTCCAGCCGGTCCATCTGGCCCTTGTGGTCCTGGGGCTCCAGCTGGGCACTGAATGCATTCAGAGTTCTGCTGAGCACTCTTGAAAAGGTTTCCTCCATCCTGACCACGTGGTCCAGCCTGTCCGTTGGCTCCATCCTCTCCGTCATCTCCTGGAGCTCCTGGAGGACCCGGTGGTCCCTGAGGGCAGTTGCTAGGCTGTGGTCCACAGTTGCACGAGCCTCCGGCAGATCTCTTTCCTCTGATGAACAGGCTTCCGAAGTCTGGACGATCTCCGTTTTCAACTGGATGGTTCACGATGATCATTGACTTCCAGGCATCATTGGCAATGACTTTGAAGTCTTCCAGGTCACCCAGGACAGTAGTCCGAAGAGTGTTGATTTCGGAGAAAAGGACGCCGGCGTAGAGCAAAGAGCCAAGGATTACGGTAGCTGTGAGGCAGTTTGCAGTGATGAGAATAGAAGAAACCATTGTTCGATGATGAGATTCTCGGGAAACGCGTCGGCTTTTATACGATCCTCGGAGACGGTTTACAACCACATTTACACTTACACTATCATGTATCACACTATCACTATCAGTTGAGGAAGTCAACTTTGGATTGATGTAATGGGGAGATTTACGGGAGGCTAGGAAGTGCTTTTTGAATGTTTCAAGATACAAAAAAGTACAAATTTTAATGGAATGTGTTTGAAAATTAGAAAAAAAAAATTTCAAAAAAAAACATTTTTTTTTGAAATTTTAGAAAATTGAGAAAAAAAGGTTGAAAATCATTTCAGAAAATGTAAATTAAACAAAAACTTTTTGTGAAAACTTTTTGAAAATTTTGAATTTTTGAATTTTTAAAAATTCCCTAATTTTCCTTTTTTTGCCAACTTTACAACCACTATCACTTGTCCATGTTCACTTTTTTCCGATCATCTCTTTTCCTCCCAATTTCCCACTCATTGTAAAACTTTACAGCGTCAACAGCGCTCTTCTGCCGTCGTCTTGCCGACTTCTGATGCGACATCCAAGTCTGGTAAGGAGAACAAATCGTCCACGTCGAAGACCAACTCGAATTCTGGAGAGGAGAAGATTCTGAAGTCGGTGCCGAATGACTCGCGTTATTTGTTTGCCGAGGGACAAGGTGAGAGCAAATTGCGCTGCCAAACTACAAACTACAAGTTTCTGGGCAGCGCGCGATTGTTTTGTACTGCCCACTACAAACTACAAAGTTGCAGCGCAAAATTAGTAATTGGGCGCAGCGCGCAGCGCGCAGACTACAAACTACATTTTTCTAGGCAGCGCGTGAATGTTTTGTACTGCCCACTACAAACTACAAAGTTGCAGCGCAAAATTAGTAATTGGGCACAGCGCGCAGACTACAAACTACAACTTTCTAGGCAACACATGAATGATTTGTACTGCCCACTACAAACTACACTTTCAGTGAAACCCTCGACCCTCCAAGCCATCCCCAACAAACTTCCGTTTGCCCCGTCGGGCGGTGTCCAACAAGTGACCATCTCGAACAGCACCAAGGCGAGAAAAGCGTTCAAGGTGGGTTGTTCGGTGGAGCGCATTTGCATTTCTAGTGAAAATTTGCAGGTGAAAACCTCTGACAACATGCTGTACCGTGTCAATCCCGTGTTTGGATTCGTTGAGCCCGGCGCCAAAATGTCGATTGATGTTCTGCGTCATAATGGAGAGAAGAAGACGGACAACTTGGTGGTCATCACTTCGGATGTGAGACATTTCTATTTATTTTCTAGAATTTTGCTTCCCTTTTTTCCAGGCGACCCAAGGACAGGCCTGCGCCAAGACGGTCTTCGACTCGGATCCTGCTCGTGAACTCACCGTAATCCCACTCGTGGCTCACTAGGCGTTCAAAATCGCTATACTCGCTAATATTATTCTCTTTCGGCTGTGTGAATTATGATTGTGAAATGTGTGTGAATTTTTATAAATGAAGTTTGGATTTGGATGGAATTGATTTTTTTGTGAATTTTGGAAATTTGAAAAAAAAAATTTTTTTTGAAAAATTTTTGACTTTCCAGAAAAACCAAAAACCATCCCGAAAAATGCGAGTAGTTAGTCCATTTGGATTGCCAATTCCACACACACACACACACACACACACAAATCACCCGATTGAAATTATGTGAACGACCTTCTCTCCTGTTTGACCACTAGCCCCCTGGTATAATTATCGTCCTACCTCTCTCTCGGGAGAATTGGAGGGGATTTCCATGAAAATGACTCCGTGAATAGGAATATCCACCTGTTCGGTTCGCATGCTAATTTCGAGGTGAAGTATTGATTTTTGGAATGGCTTTTGGACTTTTTTTTTGAAAATTGAAGCTACAGTAACCCAGTGATTCCAAAAGTTTCAGAAAATATTATTTTTATTGTTTTTTATTTGACATCTGACATTTGAATTTTTCATTGGAATAGCGGACAATAATCCAAAAAAAAATTTTTTTTTAATTTGGAAAACAAGCTTCAAGAATAATATAAATATTATCATCCTTTTCAAATCTATTCAAAATTAAAAATTCAAATCCCCGCCAATATATCCGCTCTTCCCCCAATTTCCCCCAAATTCGGGTCAAGTGGTGGTCAGAAAAAGTCCTACACACGTTCGTTTGGGTATTCCCCCCTCGTCTTCTCCAATTTCCAATTTCCATCGCCTTCCCGCAATCAGGTCATTTTTTGTGATCTTGTACTTCTTCCTCTTCTCCGTTATTTTCTCTCTTCTGAAGATTGGAAGAAGGCAAAGAGGAAGGGGGGTGTCGCTAATTCACTAATTACTTTTGGACGGTCTAGGTGTGTTTTCACTGATTTGTCACTGCTTCCCCCCCCCATTTCCTGTTCTTTTTCTACTCGAATGTTTGAAATTCTCGCGCTGCTTATGAGTTTTGTAGTTTGTAGTCTCCAGTGTATAGCAGCGCGCAAGACAACTTTGGCGCTGCCGAATGTTTGTAGTTTGTAGTCTTCTGGGCGTAGCAGCGCGCAAGACGGCTTTGGCGCTGCTCAAAGTTTGTAGTTTGTAGTCTCTTGGGTGTAGCAGCGCGGAAGACAGCTTTTGCGCTGCTGAAAGTTTGTAGCTTGTAGTCTAGCAGCGCCCAACGCCCAAACCTTCTCAGAATGACTCACTGATAAGCCTCCCCTCAAAATCTTGTACTAAAGTGCGACCGCCAATCAGTATTAGTGATTCAAAAACCAAAGTCTGTTAGATTTTTGTGATTATCCGGTGTGATCAACACTGATTACGTGAGAATTAGAAATTCCGGAATCCCAAAATCCAAGGATCTTAAAAATCTGAAAATCCTACAAAATGGTCAGTTTTGAATTCCCGCCAAATGAATAAAAATAAAAAATCAGAAAAAAAGTTATTATCAACCAAAAACCAATTTTCCCAATTTCCTTCTATCACCTAGACAACCTTGGCCTAACCTATTATTGAAAAATGAATTGTTATCACAAAAAACCTATTTTTCTCTAACTCGTCTCTTTTTCTTATCAATCCTTATCACTTCCGCTATCAACTGGGACGAGACAGGTGATAAAAATGATAGATTTGTCAGGTTTTTCGTCAATGACCGATTTTTTGTTTTTGGTAGCAAAAATTGACAAAAGAAAGCTATCAGCGCCCAATTACTAATTTTGCGCTGCAACTTTGTAGTTTGTGGTTTGGCAGCTCAATTTGCTACAGTTCGGCGCTGCTTCAGCGCCCAATTACTAATTTTGCGCTGCAATTTTGTAGTTTGTAGTGGGCAGTACAAAACATTCACGCGCTGCCTAAAAAGTTGTAGTTTGTAGTCCGCGCTGCGCGCTGCGCGCAGCGCCCAATTTTGCGCTGCAACTTTGTAGTTTGTAGTTTGGCAGCGCAATTTGCTACAGTTCGGCGCTGCTCCCGGCACTTGTAGTTTGTAGTCAAAAAATTTACAAAAGAAATCAAATTTTTTAAATAAAAACTATTTCTCAAAATAAATTCAAATTCCCTCCATTTCTCCTTGACCAAAACGTAACGGATAATTCCTCTATTTACCATGGATCCTCTCTTTTCTCTCCCCTAATCCAACTGGTTTACTATTCCTATTCCCCTATTTCCTGGCCCTCCTCAAGAGGTGGACAAGAAGAAAGAAAATGGACGAAGTGTAAATAAACAGGAAAGAAACGGAAGGAAACTGTAAAACTTCGAGTTTTACGGCGAACTGTAAATAGCTGGAGGGAAAATCAAACGGTTCCAGTAGAATTGTTAATGGTTTTCTTCCTTTTTCCTTTTTTTGCATTTTCCTTAACAAAAGAATTCAAAAGTGAATGTTTGTATACCTATACACACCTGTATCTGTACACATCCAGATTCTCGTATCTTTTTTTTCGGTTTTTTGAAGATTTCACATTTTTTTCTAAATTTTTCCTCAATTTTCAATTTTTTTTAATTGAAAAAAATAGTTTTCCTCTAATTTTTAAAAATTTTTAAATTAATTTTGAATTAAAAAAAAATAATTTTTTTCAATATTTTTCCTCAATTCTCAATTTTTCCAATTTCAAAAAAATAGTTTTCTTCTTATTTTTCAAAATTTTAAATTTTTTTAAATTAAAAAAAATTAATTTTTTTCTAAATTCTTCTTCAATTTTCGATTTTTTGAATTTCAAAAAAATAGGTTTCCTCTTATTTTTCAAAATTTTCAATTTAATTTTGAATTTAAAAAAATTTTTTTTCCTCTTTGTTTTTTTTCGGAACTTTTCATCCTTTTTGTTACTCCTTCTCATTCATATGTATCTTTTTTCCCCAACATTTTTGTTCATTTTCCCACCAAAACCCCTGGAACCAGCCCATAAAAAACCCCAAAGGTCATCCGAATCCCTCTCTCTTTTTATGTTTTTTCTCCTTCCCCTTTATCACCTTTTCTCCGATTGACGTAACCAAATTTCCGGTGCGTGACGCCTTTTCTTCAGAATTTCCCTTTTCCCAGCATCCGACGAGATTTTTTCTTTCCCGTTTTCCTGAGAAGAATATTTTTCTTTGCCTCTTGGCCCATCTGATTTCCAGAATCTTCTTCGTTCTCTCATAGAAGAGTGTTATCGACATCTCTAGGGAGCCAAGTCTATAATTATTATCATCATACACATATTTTTTAATTTCCGGTGTTGCTGATAACCATGACAACAGCGCAGCCCCGCGTGGGCTTCATCTTCGTCAAACTCGGCTAGTTTTCATGAAATTCGTATACATTTTTTGGTTCAGCTAATGTTTCGTTTAGTTGCATGTAATATAGACTACAAACTACAATTCTGTCAGCACTGAGAAAGCCCAAAAACTTATGAGCTGCGCGCTGCTAACAGCCCCAGGCTACAAACTACAATTTTAGAAGCAGCGCAAATGCCCGCATATTGCGCTGCTAGGCTATAAACTACAACTTTAGGAGCAGCGCCAACGTCCGCAATTCGCGCTGCTAGGCTACAAACTACAATTTTAGAAGCAGCGCGGATGCCAGCATATTGCGCTGCTAAACTACAAACTACAACTTTAGAAGCAGCGCAAATGCCCGCATATTGCGCTGCTAGGCTACAAACTACAATTTTAGAAGCAGCGCAAATGTCCGCATATTGCGCTGCTAGGCTACAAACTACAATACCCTTTAAGCAGCGCAAACACCCAAAAATCTGTGTTTTGTGCCTCAAAACAGCTGAAAACTGAACCCTCGTCTCCCCAAAGGCTTATTCCCCCAACTCGCACTGCTCCCAGAGCCCCCGACCTTGTTTGTCGGGCGCCAGAGCGGAAATGAGTTTTCTCTCGTTTTCCTCAACGGAGAATTAGGTTAAACAAGGAGAAGAAGAAAAATCCGGTAGAGGGGGATGAGTTCAAAATGAGTCATTCTTTCTTTTTTCGTTTCCGCTTGAGAAAAATTCGCTTCTTCTTTTTCTTCTTTTCTAATTTTTCAGTAGTTTCCCCCTCTTTTTCTCTCCTATATTTTACCACCCAGTTCGAAGAACTCTTCTCCGTCACCAATCCCCCCCCCTCATTCCATTCACCCATTCATCTGAAATTCCAGAAAAGCTGTCTCTGTCTGCCAACTTCCTCATCTTCTTCTTCTTCTCTTGCTCTCCACGTCATCTCCCTCCTCCTCTTCTTCTTTTCATTTTTCCTATTCACACCTAATGAAGGTCTTCTCCCTTCCGTTTCCTTCCTCTTCTTCTTACTCAATTCGCTGAAAAGTGTTTTCTGAGAATCTCGAGTATTTTCCATCTAGTGTGTAGTCTGACCTCTTTTTTCCGCTTCTCATTTTCCATTTATTCTCTCTTATTTTTCAGTTTTTTTTCAGTTTTTCTCAGTTTTTCAGACATGAAGAGAAAAATAGAGAAATGGGGGACAGTTTTTCAAAAAAAAAATATATTATCGTTGCATCTGAAAGTTGCCACTCACATTCAAAATTTCAAATTGGCGCGCACGATATCTCGCAGCGAAAACTACAGTAACTACATCTTTCGCATTTTCTGACAATAATTTACTCGAAAACAGCCCAAAAACACTGAAAAATGCACGTCTTACTGTAGTTTTCGCTGCGAGATATCGTGCGCGCCAATTTGAAATTTTGAATGTGATTTTCTTTAAAACTTTTAACTTTAATGCAACGATAATAAAAATTTCAAAAAATTGACAACAGCTGAAAATATTTAAAATCCAGCAATCTCATCTATGACCACTAAAATTTCAAATTCTAACACTTTCAGAAAATCAAAAATCACCTGAAAAATAATTACTTTTCGAAAGATGTTCTTTGACCTGGAACTCATTTTCTTCTCAAAATCAGAATCTCTCCTGCAAATTCTCCATTCTCCCTCCCACCTAATCTCTTTCTTTCCAGCTCAAAAGACACTGGGATTAATCCTATTTTCAAGAGAAAATTCCAGCTTTCCAGCTCAAAAATTCACACATCAGCTCTCGGTTTGGGCATGAGTCAGAACGTGCCAGACACTCACATTCAGAATTAATTAACACCCTCTCCTCTTATTTTTTCCTCTTTTTTTCTGTTTTCTTTGATCTCTGAAGCCAGTTGGAAGGCGAGCCCCGGGGAATGAAAACGAGGAAAAAAAACTAGAAAAACAGCCAAGTTTTTGGCGAAAATCCAATTAATTTTGACATGTCTCTCGTGCAAC
>LR539864.1:296373-339214 GCA_900536315.3 Caenorhabditis becei | reverse complement strand
AAAAGAGCTTGTTTTTTCAGTTGGGTTCGCCGATTTTTTCTTCGACATTTGGAAAAGAGTTCAGACGTTCTAAGAGAAAACTGATAAGAAGTGATATTATCGTTGTATCTCAAACAAACGTCACGCATTCGAAATTTCAAACTCCCGCGCACGATATCTCGCAACGAAAACTACAGTAAGATTTGCATTTTTCAGTATTTTAAAGCTATTTTTGAGTTTTTCCGACTGTTTTTGAAAGAATTTTGCATTTTTCGCATTTTCTGACAACAATTTACTCGAAAGCAGCCCAAAACACGGAAAAATGCCCGTCTTACTGTAGTTTTCGTTGCGAGATATCGTGCGCTTTTTGAAAATGTTGAAATGTTGAATGCGAGATGAAGTTTCGAGATACAACGAGAATAACTCTCATGATAGAATTTTTTTAAAAATCAAAAAAATGTTTTTTACATCTTGCACATTTCCTAATCAATTCATAATTTTTTCATAACATTTTCTAGAAAATTACCATGATCTTTAAAAAAATTTTTTTTAAAACAATTTTGGTTCTTTTCAACTTCCGTATTTGTATTTTCCCATTTTCCAAAAATTCCGAAAAATGTCATCATATCCCATAATTAGACCCTAATTTGTACTTTTCCCTCTCAAATATCTTTTCCTTTCTGAAAAATACATCATGCTCATTAGTCCTTCGAACAACTCGTTAGAATGTGCACTTTTCGAGCGGAATGCGTCAACGCAAGAGATTTTAGACTGAAGTTTATTCCAAAAATCTCTGATAATCAGCTGATTATTTGGTGTGTGACTATGATGTTAGATCAGGTCAGAAATTTTTAGTCATGGTCAGATGACTAGAATTTTCAGAATTTATACTTCTGATAAAAAACAAGGTTGATTCAGAGAAAAAGTAGAGTCAATGGAAAAAATTTTTTTCAAATATTCAAAAAAAAAATTTTTTTTTTGAAATTTTTTTTTTGGAAATGGAGGGTTGCACATTTTTAAAGCTAATAATTAGTATAATTGATTTACTAAAAAAATTTGGAAAAATAATTTTTTTTTCTCAAAATTTCAAAAATGTTCACCCCTTGCTTCTCAAAATTGTTCTATTTTTTGCGACTTCCACCATTCTCACATTCTCTTCAGCTTCTTCTTCTTCTTCTTTTTCTTCCTTTCTTCCGTCTCCCATCCCCATTCGCTTCTTCGATCAATAATCCCCGAGGGACCCTGAGCAGTGAGCCCTGAGGGTTAGAGGCGAAAGCGAGAGAGCAAGAGACGCAGAGACACCAGAGGGAAAAGTCGGTTTTTGGCTTGGCGTGTGCGTGCGCGGCGCGCAGCTCACAGAGCCCCGCACCGACTTTTCGAAGACGTCGTTTCGCTTTTTTTTTGTTAGAAGAGGAAGGGGAACATGTGCTCTCTGCGTCTCTCGTCCCTCTTTTTGTATTCATTTTCGACTGCGTCACTTCTGAATTCCCCTAAATTGAAGTTTGATCCACATGAATATCCAGTTACTTGTTACTACACTCCATCTGAATTACCTCATACCACTTCTGAAATTACGTCAGGGGAATCGGACAGAATTCGAACAGAATTTTAAAATTTTTTCCCTTTAAAATCAGAGTTTCCCTTTTTTGGTTTCCGTCTTACTTCTTCAAACTCCCAATTCATCTTTCAACTCTTCAAATCATCATATTTTCAGGGGCTTTCGGGCGGCCTCATGCGATATCACCATCAGCGTGGTTCTTTAACAATCCTCTGCCAGGCGCTCTTTTTTATGCGTTTTCTTCAGTCAACCGTCGATGCCGTGTATACCAATGTGAGTTTCGGGAACTGATCTTTTTGTCAGTTGAAATTGGTCTATATTCACTTTTGCGCTGCTTACAGAATTTGTAGTTTGTAGTCTTGAACCTGCAGCGCAATCTTCAAGAGTTGGGCGCTGCTAACAGTCTTGTAGTTTGTAGTCTACCCGAGCAGCGCAATCTTTTTCAGTGGACATTTTGCGCTGCCAACACCCTTGTAGTTTGTAGTCTTGAACCTGCAGCGCAATCTTTGTCAGTGGACATTTTGCGCTGCCAACACTTTTGTAGTTTGTAGTCTCGAAGTGCACAACCCGAATTTCTCATTTTTCCAGGTCAAACTGCAATGTGTGGGTGCGGAGGACGTTTATGGAACGCTCCAAACCGAATTGACGTTCAACAAAGACGGCGGAAGCACTTTTCTGCCGTCCTACACTGACTTGTGCTCCGAGAGTGAGTAATAGAAAAGGGGACAGGTGGATTGTTGGGAATTGAGAAAATCAGATTTTGCCGTCGGTAATTGAATATTGAGATTGGCGTTTTTCTGGTTTCAGCTGGCTTTTGGCCGGAATTTGTCATTGTTGAAGCATTTTCTGATAGAAGTTGGTTGGTTTCTGAGAGCTCTTGGTATTTATGAAATCATTTTTGTTTTCAGCTGAACAGCTTTTTCATACATAATTATAGGATTCATAAACTTTGAAAAAAGAAAACTTGTTATTCAAAACTTGCAAAACTTAGGGAATGTCACTTTGACCTATTTTTCTTCAAAGTTTTTGTTAAGTTCAAAAAATTGTTCCAACTGATCAGTCACAAGGTGTTTATGTAGTTATGAACTGAACTTGACAATTAGTACGATGCTCCGAGACTACACTTGACCTGGAAAAAAACAAGTGGGAATTTTCTGGGAATTCTAATTTTAATTGTGAAGGGAAAGTAGTAAAATGCTCAAATATTCCGTATGACCCAGTAAAAATTGGAAAATCTAAAAAAAATAATTAAAAAAAAATTTTTTTTTTTCTAATTTTTTGAAAAAAAAATTTTTTTTTAGAAAAATGTTGGTTTTTTTTTGAAAATTATATCTGTTGTCCTTATCATTGTTATCAGTATCTTTATCACTTTTTTCCAGACACCAAACTAGAAGAGTCTCAACGAGTGTACTTCTGCAAGAACTGCCTCCTAAATTGTCCGTCTCTCGTCGAACAAGCCCCGAAAAACATACTGATTGTGGCTGACGTCAAAGCGCCCAATTCTAGGGTAATTGAGTTTTCCAAAGGAAACGGAAATCCGAGGATATTTCAGGTCTCGTGGTTCCACGTACAAACACCTGTCAACAATATTCGAGAGACTGGGAAACAGTGTAATGTAGAGAATCAGAGCCCTGTAAGTTTACAATTCAATTTTTATTTTTTTATAATCAATTTTTATTTAATTTACAATAAATACAAGTTTTTTGAAAAGATTGTGAAAAAAAAATAAATTTCAAAAAAATTTCAAAAAAATTTCAAAAAAAAATTTCAAAAAAAAAAAATTTCCAGGCCGCCACCTCAAACATGGAAGAAACCTCAACCGACGCTCTCCGATCCTTCTCCAAAACGTCCGTTTTATTCGTCTCCATCTCTTTTATCATCCTTATGGTCATTTCTCTGGCATGGCTCGTGTTTTACTATGTTCAACGATTCCGATATGCTCATGCCAAGGATCGGCTTCAGAGGAGGTGAACATAAACTTTGAGGAATTGTTTTATGGCTCAAAATATTTCTTCTGAGCTCGTTCTTGGACTAAATTGTGTCAAATTTACTTGAAAATCATATCAATTTTTAAAAAAATTATTGGGAAAGATTCAGAAGTGCCACGTCATCTGAAACATTTGGAACCTTCAGAAACTTCTGAATTTCATAACTTTGCTCTCAAACCATATTTTGAGCTCGTTCTTGAACCAAAAGCTTAGAAATGACTCAAAAACTCTATCTGAAACATTCCAGACTCTTCAACGCCGCCCGAAAAGCACTCACTCGAATCCCCACCAAAGTCGTCGGCCCGAATAACTCTCAAGAACTCCAATCGGACTGTGCAGTGTGTCTGGAACCGTATCAAGTGCAGGACATTGTCAGGTTGCTACCATGCAAGTGAGTATTGATTTTTGAAGAACATTTTGGAAAAACAATGGTTCAGACACATCTACCATAAGTCTTGCATTGACCCATGGCTTCTGGAGCATCGTACGTGTCCGATGTGCAAGAATGACATTCTGAAGCATTTCGGCAATATCAACGACGACTACACAACTAGATTAGAGCTCGGCACCGACGATGGAGGAGTCCATCGGGCTGGATTGAGGAATTCCGCTTCAGATGACGTCATGTCTCCAGAAGGCAATTCAGAATCGTCGGATTCTCAGGGATTCTCTTTTGATCATTCCGAAAACGCTGAGCACTTTTCGTTCTCAACTCCAGCGGTTCCACCCCAACTCGTCCTGAATCCATCGAACGCCAAGAACTTTGTGATGCCGTTGTCCTCCAGAAGCGGAGGAGGCGGAGTCACGAATTCAGAAGTGTCGGCACGTCCTCCAGTTCATAATTCAAGGTTCCTGCAGTCGGCTAGAACTCATCGGGATCATAGAGGAAGTCTGAATGATTTGACGGCTGTTGGTGGTGGGGCACAGAAGACAGTGACTCCGCCTGCAGGACAAATTGTCAACTTGGTTCAGGTTGGTTTTATTGACTTATTGATTTGTTATTGATGTAAAAAACTGTTATCAATACTTGCTTATTTTTCAATTTTTACCTGTTTTGAAAAATTAATCAATATCTCCAAAACTATCAGTTATCTCGAAAAGTGATCAACTGAAAAATCGTTCACCACAAAATTCCCTATCGATTGCTACCCTTACCTGCTTATTTTTATCACCTTATCACCAAGTAATTGCAGGTCAAAGCCCGCTCAGCCTCCATCACTCGCTCCACGACCCTTCGAAAAGAGAGCCTACCAACTCCGATCGAGATCACCGCCACTCTTCCACCAATTGCCACGTCAACTTCTTCCAACTCAACTACACAATCAGTGATAACAGCAGTGGCTAATGCGACTGCAATGAGCACTCAAGTCGTGTAAATTTTTCCTTTATTTTTTTTTTGGAAAAAAAAAACTTTTTTTTCCCATTGATTTTCCCCGGTTCCTACTCATTTTCATATGTATTTTTGTGCAATTTTTACGGGTTTTCTGGAATAATTTTCTTTTTTCTTTTTTTTTCAAAATTATTTTTGTCTCGATTCAATCCAGCCAGTTTTTCTTGTCCATCCAGTTAAATTCTCCCCTTTCCACTTTTGAAAAATGATCTCATAGAACGCTATTTTCAAGACAATAAATCAATTTTTCATAATCAATCGATAATCAGTGACATTTCAGAGAATTGAATAAGTTAACGTTATCAACATCATTGAAGTCTTTGGAGACGTTGATGTTGGTGACTCCAGCGGGAATTCCCGGCATTTTGGATCCTGAATTTCAAAAAATGTATTGGTAACTTTAAAAAATTAACCAAGTTTCCCTTACCATTCATAGAAACCACAATGACCTCATCAAAGTTCGGCATCGGGTCAAAAAGTGACGGAATTCCAGTGAAATCCTGTCTGGCTGTTAGGAAAACCAGTACAGTATACCCCATTTCATCCATTTGTGGCGTCCATCTATAGTGTTTGGAACCAAGGATGGCGCTGGAAAAATTCTACATTTTGAACAATTTGGAATGTTTCCTCACTCTGTGATGTTATAGGCATGGTCAGTTCTGACGTCTTGCCAGACATTTCCTTCGAGCAAGCTGTCGAATTCTCGTTGGCTCCAGGCGGAACTCCAGTCGAATTGTTGTTGGTATTGAGCTGGAAAAGTTGTAGTTGGTAGTGTGCAGCGCCCAAACCAACACTTTTGCGCTGCGCACAGGAGTGTAGTTTGTAGTCTAGCAGCGCGCAACACCCAAACGCACACTTTTGCGCTGCGCACAGGAGTGTAGTTTGTAGTCTAGCAGCGCAAAACACACAGAAACACCGTTTTGCGCGCTGCTACTTCTCTTGTAGTTTGTAGTCTGAGCAGCGCGCAACACCCAAACGAACACTTTTGCGCTGCGCACAAGAGTGTAGTTTGTAGTCCCTGCTTCCTAAGCAGCGCAAAACTCACTGTATCCATAAAACGCTGCATGCATGTAGAAAGTGCACACATTATTGTTATCAACTGGCTTTGCAAACAGTTGATCAGTAACTGAATGGATGAATTCGCGTTCCTAAAAAAATGCAATTGAAAAAATTAATATCTCCAAGCTTACATGATTATAGAAATCCAGTGCATTCTGCATATCATTCGGGTCACCAATTGATTCAGCATCAGCCATAAATTTGATGAGAACTTCTTCTTTTCTAGAGGGGATTAGGGTTGTTTTGGGGGCTGAAATAGAAAAAAACAAGAATAAATTTTACGAGAATCCCGAAACTCACGAGTCGGTGGATCAGTTGGAGCTCCTTGAGCTTTTCCATAACAGAAAAATGGGAAAGTCAAAGTGCAAGATTGGGCTTGCCATTTTCCATCGGCCATTCTCATTGCTCCACAGTAGCCCGTTGAGGATACTGTAATTATTGATTTTTATGGAATTATCAGTAGAGCGCACTTACCAGGTGACCAATTCACAAAGTTCAGATCCGATCCATCAATCCACTGCCAAGAACCGTCAGAAGTCATATCAGTGAGCCCGAGCCAGAAATTATTGACGAAAAGGCTCGAGTTGGTGGCATATTCTGGAAGATTACTGTAGTTTTCCATTTTTAACTTTTTTCTTACTGTACAAAAAGTTGTTATCAATCATATTGGCCACTGAAGCCAGGTAATAACCACCGTAGTCATGACAAGCTTTTTCAGCGTCATGGAATGTCTTTGAGCCTCTGTTGAGGATGTAGCAACTGGAAAAATAATAGTTTTTTCAAATTGCGGACTTTGCATTGGATTTTACGACAATTTGTGAAATCACAAATATTGATAACACAATTCCTCCTTTTCTAAAACTCACTATTTGCCACTGGGATCCAACTTTTCCTCGCCGTGACACGTGGCAACTGAGAGAGCACGTGAAACTAGGAGAGTGCAGAGAAGCAGACGAAAAACGAAATTGGACAGCATGCCGAAATGATCAAACTGATAAGAGTGGAAACGGGTGGAAACGGGTGAACTGATAGTTAAAAGGAGACAAAAACCGGAAAATTAAAAAATCACGCCCATCAAAAATGGGGGCTCCGGAATGGAAATAGCAGAATGATCATGGTGATAACTTATCACTGATAAGAGAAGGCGCAGAAGATCAAAATACAAAATACGCTAGCTGATTTTTAAATATTTTAATTTATTTGCATTTTTGAAAATTTTAAAGAAATTTTGTAAATTCCAATCAATGACATTTCAAAGCATTTGTAACAGTTTGAAGGTCGTTTGCATTGAAACTGTTGGAAATTGACACCTTTGAAACTTTCGGATTGTTGGCTGGAACTGGCATTTGGGATCCTGGAAGTAGTGTTAGAAATTAATCGATATCTCAAAAAATGATATTATTGCCGTCCCGCCTGATGGGTCTCGCCACGAAAATAATTTTTACGGCTTCTGAACAAGGGTTTGACACTTTTTCTGATAAAATGGGTAAATTGACATGAATTCAATCATTTCCAGCCAAATTTCAGCGGTTTCCAACTATTTTTAGTCAAAATGAGGTGTTTTTGGTAAAAAGCGGCAAAACACCCAAAAATGCATGTTTTTGTACTGGAAATTGGTGGAAACTGCTGGAATTTGGTTGGAAATGATTGAATCCACCCATTTCCATCAGAAAAAATGCCAAAACCTTGTCCAGAAGCCGTATTTCAGTTAGAAATCATTTTCGTGGCGAGACCCATCAGGATGACTCGCCGCAAGATGGCAATAATAAGTGATAACACAAAATGACCAACTAAAAAGTTATTCTTGAGCTGATTCTTTTTCGATTGCTACCCTGACCCATCAACTTTTATCACCTTATCAGAAAGTTATGACTCTTCGATCTTACCATTCATCTGCACCACTAAAATCTCATCAACTGCAAATGGCATCGGATCAAAAAGCGATGGAACATTAGTGAAATCCTGATTTGCTGTGAAAAATACCAGAGTTGTATATCCGAAATCTGTTGGGGCTGGGTACCAGTGGAAGCCTTGCAGAGCTGTGATGGCTCTAAAAAAGTAGAGTTACAGCAAATGCGCTTCACCGAACTCACGTGGAAATGTTATTCATCTGATAGGTAAACTCCGTGAAGTTCAATTTCAGAATGTCGTTATCAAATTGGGATTTTTCAGATTCAGAGTATCCATCAGTGAATTGTTGTTGGAAGTTTGCTGAAAATTAGATTTCTGTTATAATCGTTGCATTTGAAAGTTGCCGCTTACATTCAAAAATTCAAATTGGCGCTCACGATATCTCGCAGCAAAAACTACAGTAAGATGTGCAATTTTCAGTGTTTTCAGGCAATTTTTAAGTGTTTGCGACTGTTTTTGGATCATTATTGCCTTTTTTGAATTTTCTGACAAAAATTTGAACGAAAACAGCCCAAAAACACTGAAAATTGCTGTAGTTTTCGCTACGAGATATCGTGCGCGCCAATTTGAAATTTCGAATTCGAGCGGCAACTTTCAGATGCAACGATAATATCAGTGATAAAAACAATTATTCAATTTTTTGTAGAAATTAGGTCAATTCGTCATAATTCAAAGTTCCCTCTTATCAGTGACGTTATCACTAATCAATTCTTTAATATGTAGCTTGAACTCACCCCAACCATACCAAGACTGATCAGCCCAAACATTACAAACCAAATTTTCGTCGTAGAAAAAGTTGAATTGCCACAAGTGATCAGCAACAGCCATTATGAAATCTCGTTCCTAAAAATCAATCAATAATTCGGTTACTGTAGGATTACTGTACCTTGGTATAGTATGCCGCAATATCGGTATGGTTGTTCGGGTCGCCAAGAGATCCAGAATCTCCAACAAACATCAGAAATTGACCTTCATGGAATGGAGCTGGTAACGTTGGCTCTTCGGCTGGAAGAAAAAAAAAATTCAACTTTTAAAAATCCCAGTAATCACTAACTCGTCGTCGGCTTATCAGTTGGTCCACCAACAGCTCTTCCATAACAGACAAAACTTTGTTTCGTCTCACAATCATCTCGGATCCATCTACCATCAGAACTCCTCAACATTGCACAGGAACCAAGTTTTGGTGCTGGAAAGATCCGATAAATTGATTTCTTATCACTCCTTATCACCCACCAGCTGCCCAATTCATGAATCCCATCCTTGACCCATCGACCCATTGCCATGAGCCATCGGAAGTGATATCAGTGGCTCCAATGAACAGATTCTCGTATCCATGGGATCTTGCGAAATCTGGAAAAACCAATCGATAATCAATCAATGAGAAATCAGCTGACTCGACAAAAAGTTGTTATCAACCATGTTATTGATAACAGCCAAGTGATATCCGCCATATTGATAACAAGCTTTTTCAGCATTTGAGAACGTCATGTACTTGTTCCCGAGGATGAAGCAGCTGGAAAATCAATAAATCAATCGATATCTTCCTTCCCATCAGAGTTATCAAAAAGTGATCAACTGATAAAATGATCTAGACATCATTTTCTATCGATTCATACTATAATTGATAACTTTCTGACCCCTTATCAAACTCACAATTTTCCGCTTGGATCCACCACTCCTCCACCATGACACACAGCACTGAAGGCCACATTTGCCAATTGGAATCCCAGTAAAAACTGATAAATTTTGATCATTTTCCAGACCAATTTAACTATTTTTTGAGTTCTCTTGACGGTTTATAAATCAAACAAATTCTGATTTTTTGATCAAAAAATGATAAGACAGTTCACTATGATTATGACAAATATTCTGATTTTCTGATTTTCTTTTCCGGGTTTTCCGGCTGGAAATGCTCTTTGAACGGGGTGCTCCATCATTTTTTTGATTTTATCAGAAAGGGTTTTCCGGATCTGGGAAATTTTTCCCCATTTTCATCGGTTTTTCAACCGATTTTTGCATTTTTCACACAAAAAACACTTTTTTTGTGCTTTTTTCGACGTAAAAAATGCGAAAATCGGTTGAAAAATCGATGAAAATGAGAAAAATTAGTGGAAAAAGACGAAATTAATTGAGGCGCAACTACCGTACCCCGCTTTAAAGGCGCAGCACGTTTTGCGCCAAAAATTTCGCTCGTTGCGATACCCGATAAACTTTTCGAGTTGCAACCCAAATTATATTTATTTTTTTGATATTTGAAAAAAAAAATTGATTTAAAAAATAGATTTTCATTATTTTTTTCTCAAGATTCCCATCCAATCCCCTCCTTTCTAGTCCCTTTTTTCCCAAATCAAAACCCCTTTGCTTCTTCTCCCCACATCCGTCAACTTTCTTCTTGTCAGCACTGGCTCACAATCTCTCGTCTGGAGCCCATGAAACACGTGCTCAACGGCCGAGAAACGTGCAAATTGATGCAACTTTTCGGGGGTCCTCGCGGTGTCCGCGTCTCGGAATCTCTATATAACACTGCAATGAGAAAGAGACAAACTTTGTGATGTTATGTTATCAAAAGATTATTTCAAAGATCCACTATGGTTTGGACAGGGTTACTGTAGTTTTTCTCCTAAAGCCAGGGAAAACTGGGGAAATGGAGAACATAAAGGCTCGGGATCCAAAAAAGAGGTTGGATAAAAAGGTTGTCCAGATTCAGATGAGTGACGTCTTCTGAAATTTGACAACATTTCAAAAAAAATTGAAAAATATTTTTTTTAACAAGGGAAGGTTGTGAGGTCGCAAACTTGGAACATTCTGAAAAAATTCCCAAAAATCCGATAAATAGTGAATATTCACCAAACATTTTTAGTTTTTTGCGCCGATTTTTTTGAGCAAGTTATGAAGCTTTTTCCTGGTTCAGTGGTAATTTTTCGAAAAATCGGCCTAAAAAATCGGGAAAAAAGTTCTGGCTGATTTCAACCATTATTTTTCGAAAAATTAGCACTGAGCCAGAAGGAAAAAGCTTCAAAACTTGCTCAAAAAAAATTGGCGCAAAAAACTAAAAATGTTTGGTGACTATTCACTATTTATCGGATTTTTGGGAATTTTTTTTCAGAATTTTCCAAGTTTGCGACCTCACAACCTTTCCTTGTAAAGGACCTAGAAAAAAATCCTTCATAAGTTCTCAAAATTCTTCAGAACATTCCAGAATCCCTTTTCCAAAGTTCAAATTCCCGCCGATAAAAGTCCAAACCTTCCCTCCTCTAATCCCCTTTCTCCATCCCGTGCCCAAAATCATCGTACGTGCAAATCGCCCCGACTCCGCCCCTTTCTCTTCTGAATCGGCGTCTAGAAAAGAAGATAGAAAAAGGAGAGAACGAGAAGGAGATGCATTTTGTCGCACGGCCTAGTGGCCAGTGGTCGGCTCAACCGAGCACGCACTTCTTTTCTTCTTTTTTCTTTTTTCCCCGGAGGCCTTGAAGCATTTTGTTTACATATGCACACACATATTTTCAAGAATTTAAACTTTAAACTCGCTCCAATGCAAACTCTTAAAATTCCTTAATGTTTCAACATTTCCAGAACCAACCATGTCCTCCGACGACTGCCGTTCGCTTCGCCCCATGGAAAACGATGGATTCCAAGTGGTCACCGAAGTGGTCACCCACAAACTCAACCACATTCCCATCTTCAAAGGAGACTTTGGATCCCTTCCACCGAAAGTTCAGCGCTTTGTCGCTGAAAAGGCCGAGTTGATGAACCCGGCTGGAATTTATATTTGTGACGGATCCCAGAAGGAATACGATGATATCGTTGATAAGCTCGTCGAGAGAGGTGTCCTGACTCCGTTGACCGCGTATGAGAAGTGGTGAGTTTTAAAAATCTAGAAAGGAAAACCGAATTCGATTCTTTAGAATTCTAACTGACCGTAAAACCTTTATTAGACTTTGCAGTTGACAACTTTTTGATAACTCTTCTAGTTTTTGAGATAGTGAAGCTTAAAGTCAAGCTATTGGGTGCCCTTCTAATAGAGGTTTTACGTTTTTCATCTTTTTCCACTAATTTTCCTCGTTTTAATCGGTTTTTTAACCGATTTTTGCAATTATTACACTAAAAATACTCTTTTTTGATGTAAAAAGTGCGAAAATTTGCTGAAAAACCGATAAAAATAAGGAAAATACGTGGAAAAAGACGAAATTAATCGTTTCCTTCTTTGTACCCTAGACGTCCTTGATGATCTCCTGATCTTGATCTGATCAGTTCTCTTATCATTCGCCCCTTGTTTATATTTTTATCAACGTGTTTCTTTCGCCGTGTAACACATCAAATTTGATGAATTGCACGCAATTCTCGAAAGAGAGAAGATGGGGTTTCAAACGAAAGTTTCGAGAAAACAAGTTGTTTGTGAATGTGAACTTTGATTTGTTTTTGGAGTGAAAAGGCAGAGAAAAAGTGTATATGGGGTGCTTTTTGATGTGTTACTTTGGCTAGGAAAAGCTGGGAAATCTGCAAAAATCCGAACTTTTACAGATTTCTGAACTTGAAAGACAGCTTTTGAAAAAGTCTGAACTCATTTTTTTTACAATTTGAAATCCATTATTATTGCCTTCCCGCGCCGAGTCACCTGGTGGGTCTCGCCACGAAAATGGTTTACGGCTGAAATACGGTTTCTGGGCAAGGTTTTGGCACTTTTTCTGATGGAAATGGGTATATTCATCCATTTCCAACCAAATTCCAGCAGTTTCCACCGATTTTCAGTACAAAAACATGCATTTTTGGGTATTTTGCCGTTTTTTACCAAAAACGCCTAATTTTCCCTAAAAATAGGTGGAAACTGCTGGAATTCGGTTGGAAATGATTGAATTCACCCATTTTCATACGAAAAAGTGCCAAAATCTTGTCCTGAAGCCGTAAAAATCATTTTCGTGGCGAGACCCATCAGGTGACTCGCCGCGGGACGGCAATCATACAGAATTATGAATTTGAAAGGCAGCTTTTGAAAAAGTCTGAACTCAATTTTTTACAATTTTTCACAATTTGGCATTTTTTGAAATTTAATTACTTAATTCCATTATTTTGTAGCTACCTGTGCCGTACGGACCCCCGTGATGTAGCCCGTGTCGAGTCGAAGACCTGGATGGTCACCAAGGACAAGTACGACTCTGTGTGCCACACTCCAGAAGGAGTCCGCCCGATTATGGGCCAGTGGATGAGCGAGGAAACCTTCGGAAAGGAACTCGACACCCGATTCCCGGGATGCATGGCTGGACGTCCGATGTACGTGGTGCCCTACTCGATGGGACCCATCGGAGGACCTCTGTCGAAGATCGGAATCGAGTTGACTGATAGCTCCTATGTGGTTCTTTGCATGAGAACTATGACGAGAATGGGACAGAAGGTTCTGGATGCTCTTGGTGATCAGGACTTTGTCAGATGCATTCACTCGGTCGGACTTCCACGTCCAGTCAAGCGTGAGTAACGGGATTATAGAGAGATATATATCGATTGTTTTTCCAGAAAAGGTCATCAACCACTGGCCTTGCAACCCTGACAAGGTTATGATTGCCCATCGGCCCAAGGAACGTGAGATCTGGTCGTTCGGATCTGGCTACGGAGGAAACTCGATCCTTGGAAAGAAGTGCTTCGCTCTCCGTATCGCTTGTAACATTGGAAGAGACGAGGGATGGCTCGCCGAGCACATGTTGGTGAGTAGGGGAACTCATAAGCTGATTAGGAAAAGAGATAACAAAATATGGTCAACTCAAAAATGATAAGCAGAATATTGTCCTGATGGGTCTCGCCACGAAAATGGTTTCTGGCTGTAACACGGGTTCTGGACAAGGTTTTGGCATTTTTCTGATGAAAAATGGTAAAATGACATGTTTTCAATCATTTCCAGCCAAATTCCAGCAGTTTCCACCAATTTTTAGTACAAAAACATGCATCTTTGGGTATTTTACAGCTTTTTACCAAAAACACCTCATTTTCGCTAAAAATTGGTGGAAACTGCTGGAATTTGGTCGGAAATGATTGAAAACATGCCTTTTAACCCATTTTCATTAGAAGAAGCCGAAAAATCTTGTCCAGAAGCCCTATTTCACCCAGAAACCATTTTCGTGGCAAGACCCATCAGCGGACTCGCCGCGGGATGGCAATAACCGTAAAACCTCTATTAGAAGGGCACCGAATAATTTGACTTTGAGCTTCACCATCTCAAAAACTAGAAGAGTTATCAAAAAGTTGTCAACTGCAAAGTTGTAGTTCTAATCTTCGTCTACAACTTTGCAGTTGACAACTTTTTGATAACTCTTCTAGTTTTTGAGATAGTGAAGCTCAAAGACAAACTATTGGGTGCCCTTCTAGTAGAGGTTTCACGGAATATCAAGATATCGATTGATTTGGAAAACGATATTTTGAAATTTTTATTTCTTTTAAATGCATTTTTAGATCATGGGCATCACAAACCCAGAAGGACAAGAGAAATTCGTCGCTGCCGCCTTCCCTTCTGCGTGCGGAAAGACCAACTTGGCAATGCTGACCCCGACAGTTCCCGGCTGGAAAGTTCGAGTTGTCGGAGATGACATTGCCTGGATGAAGTTCGGAGACGACGGACGTCTCTACGCAATCAACCCGGAAGCCGGCTTCTTCGGAGTCGCCCCAGGAACCTCGCACAAGACGAATGCGATGGCGATGGAGTCGTTCACGAAGAACTCGATCTTCACGAACGTCGCAGAGACTGCCGATGGAGAATACTTCTGGGAGGGACTTGAGAAGGAGTTGAAGGAGAGAAAGGGATGGACTGACGAGCAGTTGAGACAGTTGGAGATCACCAATTGGCTTGGAGACCGTTGGCACATTGGAGACGAGGGAAAAGCCGCTCATCCGAACTCTCGGTTCACGGCTCCGGCGAGCCAGTGTCCGATTATTCATCCGGATTGGGAGGCCCCTCAGGGAGTTCCAATCGATGCCATTATCTTCGGAGGAAGACGTCCGGAAGGTGTGCCACTTGTGTTTGAAAGCTTCTCGTGGGAGCATGGACTTCTGGTTGGAGCTCTTGTTAAGTCGGAGGCCACGGCTGCTGCGGAGCATGTTGGAAAGCAGGTGATGCACGACCCAATGGCGATGCGCCCGTTCATGGGATACAACTTTGGAAAGTACCTTGACCACTGGATCAAGCTCGGAAAGGCTCCACACAAGGCGCCAAAGATCTTCCATGTCAACTGGTTCCGTGAGACCAAGGATCACAAGTTCTTGTGGCCAGGATTCGGAGACAACATCAGAGTTCTCGACTGGATTCTCAAGAGAGTCTCGGGAGGAGATGAGGATATTGCTGTAAGTGCGCTCTAGAGAGAAATTAGAAAATTTTGGTTTTTTCCAGGTCGAAACCGCCATCGGCTACGTTCCAAAGCGTGGATCCATCAACCTGGACGGTCTTCCACGTATCGATTGGAATGAGCTGATGAGCATTCCAAAGCCGTACTGGGAGGAGGATGTGGATGAGAGCAAGCACTTCCTCGAGTCCCAAGTCGGATCGGATCTTCCACAGCCGATCAGAGATGAACTCGAGAAGCTCGAGAAGAGAGTTCATGCCCTCTAAATTGAATTATTTTTACTTTTTTCCCCTTTTGTACAGTAACCTAATAGCTCTCGCTTTGTCATCGAAAATCTCGCATAATTTGTACTTTTTTAGATTCGCTAATGAATGAAGCTAATTTTTGAACAACTTTTTACAGCAAACAAAAAAAGAAAAATCGGGGAAAACAACAAAATCTAGTGAACGCCTACTCTATTACCCATAAATTCGAAAAAAAAAATATATAGAAAGTTTAGGAAGCCCAATTTCTAGTCGTATCGATATAATCGCCATCCGGAGCCTCGTAGTTCTTAACGGGCGGCGTCATCGACGGGCCTTGGATTGTCAGCGGAAGATCAGCTCTGGCGGGTTGGACTGCCGCTTCGTACAGCTCTGGCGACAGCTTTTTGAGCTCTTGAAGGGCTTTTGTTTGTGATTCGATGGCTAGCCGGATCCATGCGTCGTCTTCACGTTGGAGAGCAAGGCGGGAACGGGTGTAGTCCTGGAAATTAGGCTTGAATGAATAAAATTGGTTTTCATGAACTCACCTTCAAAGCCACAGCCCTCTCATTGATCTGCTCGATTCCCAGCTCAGTTGGCGGACGGCGACGTTCTCTGAAAAAAAAACCAGTATTGACTTTGATTTTTCTTCAAATTCTCACTCAATATTCTTCGCCGACTTCACATCCAGCGTCATCTCATCAACTGGCTTCGGTTTTTTCGAATGCTTCTGCATGTGTCGGATTTCTTTCTCGAGACGCTTTCGGCGACGAGCTTCACGTTGTTTTGCGACCTGGAAACAGGGGTTTTTATTGGCTTTTCTTCAATTATCGTTACCTCCGGATCAATTTTCTTCTGCCTTTTCATGAACACCGATGAGGCGACAGGAACGGTTTGATGGATTGTTCGCGTCGCCGACAGCGATATCTTGGCGAAATTGGACAGTAGACTCATTTCTGAAAAATCAATAATTAGAGGAAAATTTAGAGAACTTTGGGAAGAAAATAGAGAAAATTACAAAGAGAAACGGGAACTAGAAAAGCAACGACGCTCCAAAATTGCGCTCCTCTCGCTTTTCTGCGTCTCTCCGCATTTCTACACTCTCTCACTTGTCAGTGTCTCTTTTTTGTCATTTCTACTCGATTTTCGGTCAATTTCCCGGTTTCCTTTTCAAAAATGGAGACAATCGCAGAGGAATGTGAATTTTCAGATTCAGAACCTATGGAAGCAGGTAACAAAATATTGATATTATAAATACTATGTTGTTGGTACAGGAATCAGTCAAAATGACAAAAAACCGCCAAATGACCGGATTGTTCAGGCAAAATTGAGCAGAAAACAACGAAAAGGCATTGTGACGAAGATCAGGCAAAAAATGGAGAAGACGAGGAAGGAAGAGCCGCCGAAATGGATTTGTAGTGTGCAAGGTAGCCTTTTTTTTTTTTAATTTTCATGATTTTCTACTGAGAAATTCACATTTAAGGCTGTAAATGGGGCGGCCGATACAAAACATTGCTTGAAGCCCATATAAAATCGTCACATCCGGATCGAGAAGGCCGACTGTTCATTCAACCTTATTTTGTGAGTTTTTATAGAATTGTGATAATAAACCCGTTTATTTTATTCCAGGTCCTTCCAAAAATCGAAAACTGGCCGGAACCACTTGAAGTGAAAAAGTTGGAGGTTGCCGTCGAGCAGCACAAAACTGCCGAGGAATTGGAGAAATTGGAAGAGGAAATCAGGAAATTATGATGGAAACTAACGAATTTTAACATTCCGATTTATACAATACGGGAAATATTACTATGTGAATAAAATTCAATTTTTTGAATTTTTGGAAAAATTGTTTTTGAGAATATCGGGTTTTCTAGGGTTTCGCAGTAGAAAACTGAAAACTTTGATTGAAAATTATAAAAAAACTGAATTTTTAAAACTATTTCTTTAAAATTTTATTTTGGAAAACATTGGAAACTTGAGAATCTGTGAAAATATTGTGAAAATTCCCTGAAAAAATAAAATTCTTAAAGGCGCACGCCATTTCGCAGCCGGCGGGTCTCGCCACGATACCGCCAACGACGCTCCACAACTCCTCAACGATCGCATTTTATCCGTTCTCTTGCTCTGCGTCTCTCTTTTCTGCGTTTTCTCTTGCCTCCGCGTTCAAAACATAGTTTCAACCAACGGAGTACTCCATGAAATTCAGAAATTTCGCAAATAATGGACGACGAGGAGATTGATGTTGTGAATTTCGAACCGGACATAGAAAAATCGATACGAAGAAACGAGAAAGCGCAGGAGGGCACCAGTCTGGCATGCGACGAGTGCGATTATGTGGGAAGGACGAAATCCGGATTGAGTGCACATCGCAGACATAAACACCCAAAGCCTGAAGATTCAGCGAAAAAGCAGAAAGCACAAAATGTAAGGGACATGAAGGGATTGACTGATTTTTAATGAAATTGCCTAATTTCAGCCCAGAAAACGGAACGAGCCCGGCGAAGAAAAACCAGAGCGAGTTACCACGAAACAATTGCTCGGAGGACGGAAAAGACCGAAGACAGTTGTGGAGAATGTTGAAGAATCGCCTGGAAGTGAGTTATCACCGCGAAATTCAACTTTTTTCGAAGATTTCAAATTTTCCTTTCAGCCCGCACCGAGCAAGAACAAAGCCTGGAATTGGTACAGACGAACATGTCAGTCGGCGAATATGCTGCTAGAAAAGTCACTGGATATCCAATCGAAGGTGATATCGATGATATCGGTGGAGCTATGGTTGTTGGGGAAGAAGTTGTGATAGCCGGAGACGAAGAAATGGATGGAGATCCGAGCGAGATTCCGATGATCACCAAGTTTATCTCAAAGGTGAGGTTAAACAATCGTTTTGGTTTGCTGAATGTCCATTTTCCAGAAATACATACCTCGCCAACGGCGCCCGGACCCCGATCGTCTTCCGATTATCCATGATAAGCCGAATCACATCTCAAACCGTATAGTTCATGGAGACGAAGAGGGAAAATACGTTTGCTACATTGAAAATTGCGGTTGGAAGGGAAATTATCGATCGTTGCGCATGGATCACATGAAAACGATCCATCCGGATTGGAAAATGCCGTCAAGGTACGATTCAAAAAACTGAAGCTTTCAACAATCAATGTTTTCTAGATATCTACTCCAACGAATCTCGAAAGACGGTATCTACATCAACCCCGAAACATACCAACCGCCCATCCCATGCCTCGTCGCCGGATGTGAATGGAGAGGAAATTACAGAGCCTCGAGAAGTGCTCACATGAAGAAAGCGCATCCCGAAGAGCACGCGGAGAGCAAGAAAAAGCTGCCGGGATACAATTGCAACGGCACTTATATGTGCCATTTTCCGACTTGTTCCTGGAGAGGATGGTCCAGATCCACGAGATCGCAGCATCTGAAAAAGGATCATCCCGAGTGGAGACCCGAGGATGCTAGGCATTCGGTGAGAATCCTGAATTTAAAATGATAATCGTGATTTATTTACAGAACCTTCTCACGTGCTTCCACTGCAAAACGTCGCTTCCCAGCTACGGTCACCTCGTCAGCCACATCGACCAACACGGTGGCATCGGATTGCACGTTGATCAGATTTTCGAGGGAAAAGACGTTTTCTCGGTAAGTATACCTATTTTCAACTTGCTGTTTTTCCAATCTTTCATGTTTAGGCCTGGCTCGCCAGAATCGAAGGGATATACCAGATCTCGTTTGAAAAAACTGATTTGCTCAATCAGGACGGATCGGATTATATTGTAAGCTTCATTTTTCTCAAAAAACCAAGATTTATCTAAAAATTTCCAGTATTACACCCTCCATTGTAACTGTATTGGCGGTCGGGGAATACAAATTGCCGCGGAATCCAGAAACTTCATCTACCACAATCACAACTTCCTCAAACGCCGTACCCATCAATTCCTGACTCGCAGCAAAAACGACTGCTCTGCTCATCTGGAGGTCCGTGAAGACCCCATTTACGATAGGGTCACTGTGAAGGGAAGTCTCGAGCATACGGGGCACCGATTCGGAACTCCGCTCATCAGAATGTCTCCAATGGACCGACAGCTGTACGCAGAGATTCTGGACATGAAGAACAATGGAGATGTCCGAATTGCCGCTCTGGATGTCGTCGAGAAGTTGAACAACTTTGAAGGCTTCCAAATGGACAACTTCGCGCCTGCAGAAACCATTGAACTCATCGAACCACTCCACGACGATCCAATGCAATCGCTTAAAATGATCATTGTCGATCATTCCGATCACGACTACTTCTTTGGAGTGGACTTTGTGGACGATGATGTCGGTGGAGTGGCGAAATGCTCGTTTGGATACATGTCGCCGGAAATGAGGAGGATATGGTCGGAATTTGGACCCGGAAGAGTCGTTACGTTTGATGTGGTAAGCAATTTGCAGAAAATAAGAATTTTGACAACAATACGCTTTTTACAGAACCGCATCCAATTCGACTCGCTCGAGCTCTTCCAGTTCTCTGTCATCGTCACCGACGAGGCCTTCGTTCCGAAATGTGTGCTTATCTACTTGTCAACCGAACAAGATACCGGCTATTATGTGGTGCTGGAGCAGTTGAAGAATGCGTACGTTTCCGGAATTTTTTTTTAAATTAAACTTCCGCATATTTTCAGTGATGGCCGCTCTCCGATGCATCTGATGGGCGACGCTTCTGAAGCTTGGATCTACGCCTTCGAGAAGGTCTATCCCGACGTCATCCCGTCGACATTCATCAGCGAATGGACCCTTATGGACTATTGGGCGGCTCGAACGGAACAGATGGTGGAGAACGAATTCGACGTCTACTGCATCGTCACCGCCCTCCGACGCCTTCTCCGCACCGAGGACGTCCACCAATTCATGTTCCTTGTTGTCGAGATCTTCGAAGCGCTCTTTGAATGCGGATACGATCGTATGGCAGAGTTCCTGGACTCGCAGTTATCAGACCAAGACTACTTCAAGCGCTGGAGCCCGTGTCATCGTGACGCATTCACCAGCCACGGTCATCCGACGCTTGCCGTGTCTTCCAGGGCTCTCCGACACTTGTACCTGACCACCGATCACATTGATCGTGTGGATTTGTGGTTCGCCCACGCCACCAAGAGAATCGACGAGTTCAACAATGTCCAGTCGACTCAAACGTTCACCTTGAGACCAATGGACACTCATAAGAAGTTCTTCTACGAAACCATAAACATTCAAGAGTTCCACAAGCAAGTCGACGGTCAGGACGCCGAGACACTGCTGGTTTACGAGGAAGAAGTGGATGACGTGGAGGGAATCCCTTATGAGGAGGGCATGGAAGTGGTCGAGGAGGAGGTAATCGGCGAGGAGATGATGTATCAGGAGGTGATGGGAAAGGATCCGAGAAGAGCCGGCACGAGTCGGATGGAACACCAACATCAGCATCAGGAACATGAGGAACATCATCATCAGGAGCATGAGGAGCAGCATCATCAGGAGCAACAGATAGAGGATGATGAGGAGATTCTGATGAGAAGAGAGGTACCGGTGGAAGAGCAACCAATTGAAGAGAACATTGAGGGCTCCTTGGAGCCAATGGAACCAAGAAGAACACTGATCGAGCCAATTGAACCTGCTGAGGATCCAGAAGAACCCCTCGACAACTCGATGGATCTGCAGAATCAGCCGTCGACCTCGACAGCTCCTCCATACCATGCTCGCAGACCCAAAGAGCTCTCTCCCTCGCCAACCCGGCAAGAAAGGGCGGCTCCAAAGAAACGGGATACAACGAGATCAGTGGTCCGTGGATCCAGAAAGAAGAAGGATCGATTCGCGGAGATTCGTAGTTTCCCTCCGGAAATCATGAAGGCCATTGCCGCACATGCGATCGCTTATGACGGAAGGAAGAAGGAGCAGAAACCGTACATAAAACTGCCATCACAAGCACAACTCGGCACTTCGGACTCTCCGGTCATTCCGACACCCAACTTGAACCCCAACATCGGAATGATCGCGACGAAGGCGTTCTTGGCGGCCAGAAGAGCTCCTGCCGGTTCCGACCAGAAGAGAACTCCGGCTGCCGTGCCGCCATCGAATTGGGGAGCGAATAAGAATGTTACTCGGATGCCGCCGCCGCGGAGAGAACATATTGTTATGGATCATCGGGTAGGAGTCTTGAAACGATTGTAACGTAAATTCCAAGTTTTCGCGCTGCGGCGAAATAGTGTAGTTTGTAGTGAACCGCCTGTTAGCAGTACAATTTTCAATATTGGCGCTGCGAATTAGTGTAGCTTGTAGTGCACCGCCTGTTAGCAGTACAATTTTCTGGTTTTTGCGCTGCTAATTAGTGTAGTTTGTAGTGCACCGCCTACTAGCAGTACAAATTTCATGCTATTGCGCTGCGAAATAGTGTAGTTTGTAGTGCACCGCCTACTAGCAGTACAAATTTCATGCTATTGCGCTGCGAAATAGTGTAGTTTGTAGTGAGTGCAGTGCCTGTTAGCAGTACAAATTTCAAGATTGGCGCTGCAAAATAGTGGATTTTTTAATTTGCAGCAGCACCTTATCTTCAATTTTCTCTTCCCTTCAATTCCTTTTCAAATCCCCTCCAAATTTTGCAATCCTAAAGTATTTCCCTCTTTTTCAGCAACCGTCCACATCGTCGTCTTCCTCTCACACGCATCAGCAACATCATCAGATGAATCTCCATCATCATCGGCATCAGCCCCAGAATCCCCACCACCTCCACCTACACCATCAGCAACACCAGCAACTTCAACATCATCAAAAATATCTGGATCCAGAATCTGACGATGATGATCAGTTGCGCCGCCATCACGACGATCAGCAGCCGTGCACTTCTGCTTCTTTGTACAATTGATATCGTCATATCATTATCATTATTCATCATAATCTTTTGTTCATCTCACCTCCTGAAGATTCACTTTACCGATCTCTTTCTTCCATTTTGCACATTGTCAAAAAAATATTTTCAAAATTTTAAAATTCTCTCTTTTTGTTTTATTTTCATGAAACACTTTTTTATAATTGTGAAAATATAAGTTTTAAAAAAATTTTTATCTCAAGTTCTTTGAATCCGCTAAAGAGTTGGAAGCTCTTTTTATACCTAATTCTCTTAATCATCTATTTTTCTTATGGAACTTTTCTCAATTTTCCCATTTCCAGTACCACAAAATGTCGGCGTCAGTGCCAGCGGACCTGCGTAACCTACGAGCCTGTCTCCTCTGCTCACTCATCAAGTCCGTCGACAATTTCGTCAAGGAAGGCTGTGAAAACTGCGATCCGGTGCTTCATCTGAAGGGAGACGAGGAGAAAGTCTACGATTGTACCAGGTAAAAATGAATAAATGCAATTGCGAGAAGAAAATCCAAGTTTCTGGGTCTCTGCACGATCTTGTTAGAAAAATTTAAAAATATCCGCGAAAAACGGTATAATCTACATATTCTGTTTCTTCCAGCGCCAACTACGACGGAATGATCTCGGCGATGAGCCCGGATGACTCGTGGGTGTGCAAATGGCAGAAAATGGCTCGAAAAGTGAAGGGAATGTACGCAATCAGTGTCTCGGGATCCTTGCCGAGCAACGTCGTCAGCGACCTGAAAAGCGAGGGAATCCGCTATAAGCCCAGCCAACGTGACTACTCGATTCAAGCGAAAAAGTGAGCTGGTGGCCGATTACTTCAAGATCTCTCTGTGTTTTTGTTACTTGTGAAAACCCACTGAAACTTCCTGGAAATTTGTGAATTTTTGAATTTTTATATTCATTCTTACTTTTACACCATTCAATTATTTATTGTTTATTGATTTTGGCACATTTTCGCAAAATTCAAAAAGTTTTCAAATTATAATACAATTCACACACATCTTTTTGTCGATTTTCCAACATTTTTTTGGGAAAGATTATCGGGTAAAAAGTGGATTTATTTGCCTAATTTTGGGTGATCATTAGAAGAAAATTGAGCAGTTTCTCGTAAAATGCACATACAAAAATTCCATGATCATGCAGGTAAAGCTGTAAGAAAATGCAAGAAAATTGGGGAAAGTAAGGCAAAAATTATTAGGATTTGATTATTTTTGAAATTATTAGAATTCGAGAAATCATATTTTTCAAGTCATTTTCTCCAGAATCGGAATAATTTGATCGAAATTCGGGCGGCGTCCCGGATCCTCGTTCATACAAATATTCATGAGCCGGTTCATATTTCTGGCGATTCCTGGCGGGATTTGAACTCGGAGACCTTCATGCGAGATCTAAAAACATTTCAAAAATTAAAGTTTCTCATTAGAGCGCACTTACCTTCATTCCACATTCCATTGGTGACAAATCAGCGAATGGAACCTCCCGAGTATTCAATTCCCACAAGAGAACGGCAAACGACCACATGTCGGCCGCCCGGATGTTCAGGTCTTCTGGAGCACGCGTCAGTGCTTCTGGAGACATCCACGCTGGCGAATAGGCTTTTCCGACTTCTTGGAACGAGAATTTCGTGTCAGCCATTGAGAGTTTGGCGGTGAGCTCCTCGTCGACGACGACGTGTTTCGAGGATAGGTAGAACCTGTAAAACAGGGACTGCTTATGCGTTTTGTAGTTTGTAGTCTCAGCAGCGAGCACCACGTCAAAGCTAGATTTGGCGCTGCTTGTAGTTTGTAGCCTAGCGGCGCAATCTCCTCCGTTAGGCGCTGCTTATAGAGTTGTAGTTTGTAGTCAATAGCTTGTAAGCAGCGCGCAATGCCGTCTTTTGCGCTGCTTATGATTGTGTAGTTTGTAGTGAGTTTGCGCTGCTCACAAGTTGTAGTCTGTAGTCCCCACTAGCAGCGCAATCTCCCCCGCGAACCTCAGAATCATCGGGTCCAAACTGTGCAAATAACTCATTCCCCTGGCAACATCCAACGCGAACCGAACTGCTTGACTGTGATCAATTACGACAGCTGTAAATTGAGACAATTGAGACTATTTTTTCGATTTCTTTTCAAAACTCACAACTCTGCTCATGAAGCACATTGTACAAGCTTCCGAACGGCATGTATTGCGAAATGACAATGAGATTTGGTGGCTGATTCGCTGCGGCGAGAACTGCACAAATGTTCGGGTGGGCGAAGATTCTGAAAGTGAAAGAGTACAGTAATCCAGTTTTTTTGAATTGGGTACAGTAATAGGCTAGTACCTGAGAGCCGGGAATTCGGTCTGGAAGTCTCTGGAAATTCTGGCGGTGACCTCTTGAACATTCAGAATCCTAGCCACAATATCACTCTGCTGCCACTTTCCACGCCATAATTCTCCGGAATGCGATTCAGCAATCTAGAACGAATAAATCAATAATTTTGGTTTTATTTGAAAAAAGGTGTACCTTTGTGATCAAATTCAACGAGGAGACATCAACTCCGGTGTATCTGGAGAGAGTTGCGTCACGAGTCCGAGACTTTGTGCCCTTCCAAGTAGTGTCTTTGAATGGAATACGGTCATTCGGGGCTTGACCGTTTTCATGGGCGATTTCTGAAAACATGACGGCGTGAAAAATGGAAAATCCTATTTTCACTCACCCAAAATGATATTCTTGCACTGCGGCTGGCACACATCCAACGGCGACTGCCCCCTTTTATTGCAAACGTTCACAAGTGCTCCGTACTGAATCAGATCCTCAGCAATCTGTTCGTATCCCCAGAAACACGCGTAGTGAAGCGGAGTCATGCCGTGCTCGTTGGTAGCGTTCACGTCGGCTTTTCTCGAGAGAAGCTTCTGAAAAACGGGAAGTTTATGTAGGCACCGCAATGAGTTCCGTCAAACTGAATATTTTTGTCTGATTCTTGTTGGAATCTGTTTGTATACGTGACAGTAGTACGCCCAAAAATTTTTGGCCCCTAGAAAGTCGAATTTCTGATCTTCAAACCGATTTTTCGTTTATTTTTCGAAAACTATGCGTTTTCTGATAAAACTGATATCACTAATCAATTCCACGTCAAAAGTTACATCAAGTAAATCGGTTTCGAGAATGGTCCGGTACCCTCCAGCCCCGGTACAAGCCCTGGCAAGCCACGCCCTCTCCACTTTGCGGTGCCTAAGTTTAGGTCTACTTTCAGTCTAGGTCATCACGTACCACGACAACTTGTCTGTGTCCGTGTGCAGCAGCCAAATGGAGACTCGTGTCATCTCCCATATTGGTCGAGTTCACACGTGCTCCACGTGAAAGAAGCATCTCGGCAATTGCCACGTGGCCTTCTTTAGCAGCCCAGTGGAGCAGAGAGAAGGCGTGATCGTCTCCGACGTTCAGGTCGTGCTCGTGATCATCCAGCCAGACACGGACCTGGAAATTTCGAGATTTAGGGCTTTCTAGGCCACGGATCAGGCCTTTTTAGGCTTTCCTGGGCTTTTCGGGCCCACCTACCTGGAAAGTGTTTCCTTCTCGAACCCATCCGAACACATCTTCCATTATAATCGGCACATTTGGCTTGTGCGCATGGTAATGAGTGGATAATGACATTTTTGGTCTGAAGAGCATTTTTTGAATTGCTTTTTTTGAAAACTTTAAAAAACTCACTTTTTAGTGCAATTTTCTCGAAAAAAATGTTGCTGTTTTTGCCCGGTTTGGTGATGGTAAAATCTGGAAAAATGTGAAGTTTTCGAAATAAAAATTAAGGAAAGCTAGCAGAGAAAACAATTGAAAATGGTTGAAGAAATATGAAAAAATTGAGAAAAGGCGATAAATTCATTGAGAAATTCTACAAAAATCACAGAACAATCCAATAAATTTCAATGATTTTTTATATCTTTCAAACAGCAAAGTATAAGAGTAAAAAATGTTTTTCAATTATTTGAAAAAAAAGAAAAATTGAACAAAATTCCAAAAATCCAAAAAAAAATTCATCAAATTTCTGTAAATTCTTGTGATTTTTCTGTGAAGTTTTCAAAATTTGCCATCAAAAAAGCCGACAAGAAAAATGGAAAAAGGCGAGAAATAGATGCCGACGAGGCGCAGAGAAGCATACGAAAAGGTCAACAGAGACCAGCGGAGACGGCATAGAGCACTTGTTCTATACGCAGTTGCGGTCAGATGGAAAGAGGAGGAGGAGGGTGTATGTGTACTGAACGGACATGTATACAGAATGAGGAAGGCATAGAAATGGTCGAGAAGCTGGCCAAAGTTTTGGAGGAGATGTTGTAGATGCGGTGATAAGGACCTTTATTGGAAAAAATGTTATTTTTGGCAAGATAAGATTTGCTAGCTTATTTATATATATTTGGGGCAGATTAGCTATGAATTTTCAGTCAAATTAGAAATCTCTCAAGTAAATAGTATAAAAATTGATATCCTTTGAATTATTCAAAACTTTTCGAAATTCTGAAATCACATTTTTTTGAATTTAGAGATTGAAATATTTTGAATTTTGGATTTTCATAAAGTTTGTTTTAAAATTCCATAAAACAGGGTCTAGAAATCTATATCGAAAAAAAAACAAAAAATTCACTAGGAATATTGAAATTTCATCAAAATTCCTAATCAACGTGGATTCGTGGGATTCCTCTAATTTTGAAAATTCTCGTAAATCAAATCTGTATTTGGGAGGGAACTCTTTCACACATTTTGCTCTCTTCAGAAGAGAGAAATATCGTTGGGATGATCAGTGATTGTGATAGTGATAGTGTACTGGAGAGAGAGAGAAAGAGAGATTCTGTGCGAGTGAGTGGGCGCGCGCCGCTGATCTATTCGTCTTCGAAACGACACAAAAATGGGCGAGAGAGTGCCTGAATCGAGGAGAAGCAGAGAGGCGAGAGAGTGTGGAGACGGAGAGACGCAGGGTGCGGATAGTTGTTGTAACAATTGGGGCCGTGTTTCCCGGGCAGAAGAAGAAGAAGCTGGCGGAGGGAAACGGACACGGGATGGCATTCGGTTCGCGGGGAGGCAAGTAGGAGGGAATGGGTGAGTTAGATGAGGGGAATCCGAGGGGAGAGCCCACTAACGGGCACTACAAACTACAAGCAGCGCCAAATCTAGCTTTGATGTGGTGCGCGCTACTGGGACTACAAACTACAAATCTTCTAGCAGCGCCAAAATGATGAATTTGCGCTGCTAGGCTACAAACTACACGCAGCGCCAAGTCTAGCTTTGACGCAAGACTACAAGCTACAAAGATATTAGCAGCGCAAATGCATGCGAATCGGGGTTTTGTGCTTCTCATAAAGATAGACAACAAACTACACTCTTGTGAGCAGCGCCAACTGCTATTTCAGTGAAGGTGCGCAAGAAGCCTACAAACTACAACTTCTGTGAACAGTCCCGTAATCGCAAGATCACTTTCTAAATACAAAACCTCTTCCAACTTCTGTTTCTCTCTTTTCAGGAGCCTTCCCTACCAATCCATAAATCTACAGTATCCTAACTTCTTCTTTTAGAACATTTCAGTCATGATAACAATTCGAGGAATTCAGGAAATTGTGCCCTCTAAAAGAAGAGGGGTTACTGTACAAATCAAACTATTCATTTTCTGAATCAATTATTCTTTCCAGCCATCCTTCCAGTGCGCCAATCTACTGTCCATTGTGCAATGAAAAAGACATCATCTGAAATGATAAACCAGCTTACAATCAGAACTATTTCTGGAAATTTCTAAAAATTCTTATCAAATTCAATCAATTCGGATTCCCAAAAAGACAGTTTCCCAGGAGCGCCTTTCCAATCGATACTGGGAGACAGAGAACCAATATGTCATTATGTGCGCGCGCGAGAGAGTGTGAGATGACGGGAGACGCCAGACAGCACAGAGAAAACTCTCCCCGATCCCCCCACTCTCTCGCGCGTCCAATAGAACGCATTGTTTTCCACTCTCTATCGACTAGAACGCGTCACATATGGTTTGACCCATCAGTGGTCTCTCGGACTCGTTCATTCGGTGGTCGTCTCCCTTTCCCTCCGCTATCGATTTTCTTGGATTTCAAGATTCGGATTATGGATCAGGTTAGTAGTTCTTTGAGTATTTTGAGAACTAGAGCGAATTCAGTAATTGATAAAAATCTTCATTTTCCAGCTCTTCGTCTCAACACTGGGTACCATCAACCACGGATCCAGAGAACTTGGACAATTGGAAGTTTTGGATAGAATGGGAAAGGTGAGTGGAGGGAAAACAGAAAAGATGGGAAATGGAAATTAGGATTTCAAATAAATATTGAGTTCTGAAAGCGGCAATTTTTGAACAATTTGAAAAATAAGTGAGTAGGAAGTGTCATGACAATATAACTGAAACAATCTTAAAACCTGCCAACGCGGGTAAGAGCCGGTGCGAAATTTGTGTCATGACCAGATGAGTCTCACAGCTCAACCCTTTGAAAGCTGGGGAAGACCGGTTCAGAGCCCGTGCGAAATTAACCCTCCCATCAAAAAGTGAATCATTTTGACTCATTGCAATCTCCCCCCGCAACACCACACTATCAGTTATCAGTTTAACAGTTAGTAATAAGTAGTGGTTGTTGCAAACACTCTGATGAATTCTAGAAGTTGTGAAGTCATCTCGGGTTTTTCCATGATTGATGGTAATTCGGGATGTTTCTAGCTCTTCTGTATCAGAGTTAGAAGTTCAAAAATTAGCGGGTACAGTCTCCTGAAGTTGCACTTTATCAGTGCAGTTAATCTTTCTCAAAAACCACATTATCAATAATGATGAACGATTAGCCGTTCATCAGTTCAACTGAACCTTTAAATGCCGGAGAATACTGGTCCGAGCCTGGCGAAATTGGTCACAATAGGTGGCCACCCTTATCAGGTCAGCTGATAACCCTCTTAAAATCGGCTGTTACAGCTGGTCAGAGCCTGTGCGAAATTGTCGTTAGACGACCCATTTATCAGTTGAACAACCACTTTACTTATCACTTTATCAGTAGTTGCTAAAAATTGGCATTTCAATTTGAATTTTCAAATGATCAAGCCACATTGGCAATGATAAAAACAGAATGTGAAAAGCAAAATTGTGGGTTTTATTTAGAATTAGTTTACAAGTGAACATTTGAATCATTTAGTTAACTATAAATTCACTAGTTTATTGAAAATTGAAAATGAATAAGAATGGGTTCTAAATTAACCGTTTGAGCTAGATACGCTAGTCACAGTCATCGGACCAACCGCGCCTTTTCTGGCGAACTGGCGGAGACCAGGCTTTTATTTGGTTTTTATCTTTTTTATCTTTTTTTACCAACTGCTCAGAGGTGTTGGGACGGTGGGAAAAACAACACCACACTATCAGTTTATAAGTTAGTTATCAGTAGTAGTTGTTTGGTCAGGTTCAGAAGTTGGGGGATCATTCCGGGTTTTTCCATGATCGATGGTAACTCGGGATGTTCCTCGCTTCTCTTTTACTTTTATCATTCGGATTTCATTGTCATCTGAGGATCTAAAGTTGTCATGCCGCCAGCACTTCCATCACAACTTCCCGTCACTTGCAAAGACATCCTACACACGAAATTTCAGTCGATCGCACCTGGCTCTTCCAGTCTATTGTGCTGCACACGCCCGATGTGGTTGACTGGATTCGTGTGGCAGCGATTTGGTCTGCAAGGACGGATGAAGTGCTGGGAAATGAGAAATGATTATCAGTCTATCAGTTCAGAAGTTGTGAGAGCTTCTTGGAATCTATTCCTGGAAACATCCGGAGTCGTTCTTCTCACTTCTTCTTTCTCTATTTTGACATTGATTGATAGCCCTTCTTTATCAATATCAGTTCAACTGAACCTTTAAATGCCGGAGAATACTGGTCCGAGCCTGGCGAAATTGGTCACAATAGGTGGCCACCCTTATCAGCTCAGCTGATAACCATCTTAAAATCGGCTTTTTATAGCTGGTAAGAGCCTGTGCGAAATTGTCGTTAGACGACCCATTTATCAGTTGAACAACCACTTTACTTATCACTTTATCAGTAGTTGCTAAAAATTGGAGTTTTTGTCATTTCAAATGATCCAGCCACATTGGCAATGATAAAAACAAAAGGTGTAACACAAAAATGTGGGAATTTCAAGATTCATGTACCTAAAACTACATCCTCTTACGTTCATCTTCTGCTCACTGGCCCCGGATCCGACTCCACGTCAACTATGGTCATCAACTACTCAACTTTCACCAGATTTCGCTATTGGGTTACTGTATTTTTGCATTCAAACCGGTGTAGCGCAGCCAGTTCAACTCGTATTAGGCTAAAAATTTTTGAGAAGATGCTCTAGGACCTATACATGTTGAAAAATGAGTATGCAGGCTGAAACTTTCGAATTGGCCAAACCCGCACAATCTGTGACTTTCCACTGGAATTGTGGACTTTCTAGCAAAGTACGGGGATCGGAAGAACACATTGGATCTTTCGTTCGACACAATGTGATCCGGGGTTATATTCCTATTCTTTCATGGAGCGAAAAAGTTTGTATGGACAGTCACGGACTGGGGGATCAGCTTGAAAGTGGAAGAGCAGGAGATCTAGAAGTTGTGAGATCAGAGTTAGTTTCAAAAGTCAACGGGTACGGTCATCTGAGGTTATCATCTGGAAATTAGTACTCCTGGCTCTAATCTTTGGTGTACATAAGCATCCTGAGTTGTTCGGTGGACATACTGTAATTCTGAATGTTTATCTCGTCTCTTGTTTTCGTACCCTCACAACTTGGCATTCTACATAAATGCCATCGAGCACTTCCAATGGTCATCTCAAATCGAAGACCTTCTTGTGAATCATTCAAATAATCCGAGTTCCTCTCAAGCAACACAACACTATCAGGTATCATTTTATCAGTTCATCAGTGTTGTTGCAAACACTCCATCTCGGGGTTTTTCCATGATTGATGGTAATTCTTGAGGTTCCTTGCCTCTTTTTTACTTCCACCAAAGTTTGAATTTCAAGAGTTATCTGCATCTTATTCTCCGTCCATTCCAATCTCTCTAGGTGTTCTCTCATCGGTTTTGTTTTCCTCAGACTAATTTTTAAATTAATTAATTTATCATAATTAATTATATAATAATTAAATTAAATTAAAACTGAAATCAGAGGAATTGCAAAAGAAAAAAAAGAATTCAAACTTTTAAAAAAACAACGTGATTTCATTGGAAAGGGGTTGGGGTCGTCAGGAAAGAATTGGTTGGGCGTGTTGAGTTCTCAGTTCAGTCCATATAAATTAAGCATAATATCACAAGATGTTCAAGTTAAGAGAGAGAGTGTGTCGGGAGAGGAGGGGACAAAGAAACGGGAAAGTTGTTTTGGGTATTGATTAGTCGGAAAATGCACACATTTATGAGCGTTTGTCAGGATTTTTCGAGAGTTGATTCGTTTGCTTAGCGCCTAATTTAGCGATTTTGTTAGAAATTTTAAAAAATTATTATTACTTTGAATTTGAAAATTCTCATAGGCAACTAGGTGATACATAAATTAGAAATTAATTAAATTAATCTGATGAGGGTGGAAAGTCAACGGGAATGTTCTTGTGAGACGGGGATTACTGTAAGTGAAGGTTGCTGGTTATTTCTTCTGAAAATTTAGAATTCAATCAATTATTGATTTATTGATTTTTTGCTTACCTTTGCACCGGTGTCGCTCTTCTTGACGGCTGTACTCGTTTTACGAGCGTTTGGAGCGGCGGACTGAAAAATGGGTGGATTGGAAATGGATTTTTTGAAAAGTGGCAATAGAGCGCATTTGCTGAATATGGATTATGGAGATTTCAGCAGAGCGCGCTTGCGGAAATTTCAGAAATTTACGAATATTGGTGATTTCTTCCGAATTGACCGCAACATTTCAAAAGCTTGCAATAGAGCGCACTTGCCAAAAATTCACTTTTGCATTAGAGCGCACTTTTCATATCAAGTTTCCAACGTTTTCCAAAAACTCAAGAGCTAGCAGTACAAATTTCATGCTTTTGCGCTGCAAAATAGTGTAGTTTGTAGTGTACCGCCTGCTAGCAGTACAATGCGCACTTTCCATATCTAGTTTCCAACGTTTTCCAAAAACTCAAATTCTCAATAGAGCACGCTTACCTTGCCTACATCGCTGGTCTTCTTAGCCAACGGCTTTCCAGCTGCCGTTCCAGCCGTCGACTTCTTGGCGACTGGCTTGGCTCCTGCAGCGGCTGCAGCAGCTGCAGCACTTGCCAGAGAAGTCGTCGGAGCATTGGATGTCTGTGAGCTCTGCCGGACCGGAGCACTCTTCCGGACGACACCAGTGTCCGAGAAGGCCACTCCTTTGCGCATCGGCTCCATTGGTTGAGGTGGTGCCGACGGTCCGAGACTTGTTAGCGGCGATGCTTGGAGGAAGTTTGAGGGGACGAGGCCGCGGATTCCGTGAAGTTCTCCCATGTAGAAGCCGTCGTCGTCCATGTCACCGTATACTGTGATTATGTCGCCTTGCCGGAACGATAGTTCTACCTGGAAATTGAAAAATTGCAATTTCTCAAAATATCTGAAATTTCAATTTTTCAATTTTGACCTGTCTTTTTAGGAATTGCTTTTTCTGAATTTCAGGGTTTCAATCTTTCAGACAGTTTTTCAAATCTCCCGCCAACCCACCTGCTCCGCGTCGACATTCGGACTCAACTGCCTCGAATCGTAATCGAACTTTGCCGTCATCTGCTTCGACTTTTGCATTCCTCCATTCGGATAATCTCCACCGGGCATTCCCATTCCACCTCCACCCATGCCTCCGATCCCTGACGAGCTGGGAATTCCGATCGGACCGCCCTGCTGGATGTTGGATCCGCCGATTTGCATTTGCGACATTTGATGGTTCAGCTGGCCCATCTGACCCATCGGGTTCATCTGATTCATCTGATTCTGCTGTTGTTGGCTCATCTGATTCTGTCCGCCCATGGGTCCTGATGGATGCGACGAAGTCGACGGTTGATCATATGTCCTCGGTGGGTAGTCATAAGTGGCCCTGTCGTCCCGATACGGTTCATCAGCCCTCGGTCGTTCCCGATACTTGTCTCGATACGGATCATACGATGCTTCCCTTCCTGGTTGAGGTGGATACCTCTGATCTTCGGGCCTCCTCCTCTCTTCCGGATACCTCCGATGTTCCCGATCGTACCGATCCCTCCGATCTCTTTCCCGGTATCCGCCACCTTCCACATCATCATAGTCGTCTCGGTGGTCCCTTGGGTCACGATCCCTGAGGTCACGGTCTCTAGGGTCCCTGTCTCGATCTCTAAGGTCCCTATCAATGATCGGCTGCTGCCTCCTCCGATACCGATCATCCAGATAGTCCTTTTCCGTCGGCAACCTTCGATATTCGTATTCAGGTCGGGAACTCGTGGCTCCGCCCCTTCGGTATCGGCCTTCTGGAGGTCGCTCGTCACGACGATCCAGGGAAGTGTAGTTCAGGTGCGGCCTGGAAAAAAACGTGAGAATTATGTGAGACTTTGAAACGTTCCACGTGACCCTGGAAAAAAATCCCAGGTCACGTGACCTTTTTCACGTGGACTTCTCCACGTTAGATACACGTATAACGCCACGTGAAAGTCACAAGTTCACGTAAAGAGAGATTCTAGAGCTTCAGATGACACTAAATGTCACGTGATCCTGAAGTTCCTGAATCTCACGTGGCACTAAATATCAAAGGGACCCTACATTTCACGTAACAATAAAGTTCACGTGACCCCGAAGTTCAAATTAACCTACCGTAAAACCTCTATTAGAAGGGCACCCAATAGTTTGTCTTTGAGCTTCACCATCTCAAAAACTAGAAGAGTTATCAAAAAGTTGTCAACTGCAAAGTTGTAGACGAAGATTAGAACTACAACTTTGCAGTTGACAACTTTCTGATAACTCTTCTAGTTTTCGAGATAGTGATGCTCAAAGACAAACTATTGGGTGCCCTTCTAATAGAGGTTTTACGGTAAATCTCACGTGACACAAAAGTTCATGTGACCCCTAACAAACTCGAAATAAACCAAGTACACCCCCTCACCTATGCGGTCCGCTCCTGTCGCCTGCATAATCATAACTCCTCGACTTGAGACTTCCGAATCGCTGCCTCCGCAACGCCGGTTCGACAGCAGTGGGCACTGGCGGTGGCGCTGGCATGCCCGTCGCCCTCCGCTGTCCCACATCGTCCTTGGCAATCTCGATGACCATATTCGAGGGTACCAGGCCGACACGATTCCCGATGGCTCCCTGGTAGAAGCCATCGGGATCCTGTCCGCCGTACACCTTGATCAGCTGATGCTTCCGGAACTGCAGCTCCTCGTACTCGGCATTCGGATTCGGCGACATCGCCGCCGTGTAGTCGAACAGCGCCACGAACCATCGAGCTCCGTCGTCGGCAGAATCCAAAGTAGGAGGGCGGAGATCGGGTTCGCTTCTAGTGCCAAACCCACTTTCAGACTTTACACGTGCCAGACGTGGTGCCACGAGACGCTGCTGCTGGGCCTGTTGTTGTTGCTGGAGCAAGTGCTGTTGCCTGGCCAGTGTGCTCACCGAGCCATGGTACATCCGCTCGTCGGCCGAGCCCGCTCGGGCCAGCCCGCGAGAGTAGGCCTCGATTCGGGCCCGCGCGTCTCGAGACTCTGGCGCGTTGGCCCAGTCGGATGCTTGACGGTGCCGCATGAGATAGCTGCAAAATTTTAGATAATGTGTATTTAGCTTTAATCCTTATCAAGTTATCACAACAAAGGCGACGAGAAGTTGTCAAAATCAACTGATAACTTGATAAGGAGTGGAGATATCAAAAAGTGATCAACTGATAACTTGTAGAAAAGGCAATTTCCAACAAATTTGTAGTTTATCACTTTTTGATATCTCTTCTCATTGGCGAGTTATTGGCTGATTTAGAACCAATCACTGTTTATGATGAAAAGCTCTGGATTTCCGCTGATAACAGAAGACTGAGAAGAGAAAACGAAAAGTGGTCAACTGCAAAGTTGAAGAGCAGGGAATTTCCAATTAATCGCAATTTTAACATTCAAATTTTGAACAAAAATGGTTTTTTTGCGATTTTTTGAAGTTGAGCCTTCTTCTTCTTCTTTCAGAACTACGGTAGCTCACAAGACATTTAAGCCGGTCATTAGCCGAAAAAATGGCAAAAGTGACGCAACTCAGCTTTTACATAGCAATTATCTAACCGTCTAATCATGAATAATTCCCCAACTCACTTATTCTCCATCTCCAACACCGAAGGGCGGGACTCGTCGACACCAGAGGGCTCGGTGTGCAGAAAGTTTGGGTGGAACGTGTAGTACTGCGACATTTGTGACGGTTTCCACGGCTGGAATGGTTGGGAATGCGTGTCAACACAGAAACACTTGGGAGGGAGACGCGGACAAGAAGAATGGAGGAAAAAGAGGAGGAGGAGAGAAGGACAAGGGACATGGCCGGTACACGGACCCAAAAGTGGAGCTTTGGAAATTTTGATTGATTAGAGAGTTCCGATTCTGATAAGGTGATTTCCAGAAACTTACAATCAGCAAAAAGCGTTCCGGAATAGAATTAGGAACTCTCTAGAATTTTTTGAAACATTTTGGAATTATCAAAAATGATACCGAAAGAGCTCTGGGAGCCTGGAAAAAATTTCAAAAAATTGTTAGAGTTGTAGAGAAATTTCTGAATTGCTAGAAAAAAATTTGCGACTCTGGAAAATATTCCAGAATTCGTTCTAGAAAAGTTCTAGAAAAAATTCTGAAACACTAGAAAAAGTTCCAGAATCTCTAAAAAAATTTTCAAAAAGTTCACAAAAATTTCAAAACACTAGGAAAGAATTTCAGAACTTCAAAAAATAATTTTAGGACGCTGAAAAATATTCCAGAATTTCGGAAAAAATTGTGGAACACTAGAAAAAGTTTCAGAATCTCTAAAAAAAAATTTGATACCATGAAAAAATCAAGAAAACCAAAAAGGACATGGAAGAAAAAAAAGAAAGAAAGTAGATCATAGAAAAAAGCGTGAACTAAATCCCAAAAAGCGCTTACATTATGTCCGGAGCTCGCCGGTCGAGGGACACCTCCGCCGAGCAGGATGGCGCTGGCTCCAGTTGGTGCTCCGGGCGCAACGGCAACTGGGTTGGCGACGACGTTGGGTTGGGCGCTGGCTCCGGGAGCTCCGAGTGAGGCGGACCTGCAACAAAAAGGGGATGAAGAAAGGGAAACCGGGGGAAAGAAGAAGAAGAACAAGGAGAAGAAGGGGGAGAAGATTGCGGCCGGCAGATTGTCAGCGATGAGAGATAACGGGCGGACGTGGAGACGCAGACATATCAGATTCTCTCTTTTTCGGGACACGGCTCCCCCCGACTCGACTCGTCGTCGACGCATTTATCTTTTTTCCGGTCGACGAAACTGAGAGCTCCGGGGGGCTCCGCGAGCAGAGCGCGAACATCTTTTATTTATGAGAAAAATCACGAAACACTGGGGAGTCACACGTGTACTTAGGGACCACTAAGGTGCACCTGGAAAAGATTTCAAAATTCCAGAAAACGGCGATCATCTGAATCTTCATGGATTCACATTACAGTTCAGAATTCACATTACTTTTGTTTCAGAGCCCCTTACCGTAAAACCTCTATTAGAAGGGCACCCAATAGTTTGACTTTGAGCTTTTCTATTTCAAAAACTACGAGAGTTATCAAAAAGTTGTCAACTGCAAAGTTGTAGTTCTAATCTTCGTCAACAACTTTGCAGTTGACAACTTTTTGATAACTTCTGTAGTTTTTGAGATAGAAAAGCTCAAAGTCAAACTATTGGGTGTCTTTCTAATAGAGGTTTTACGGTAACTACAAGTTTTCCGATTTGGAGCTGAATCGGAGCACTTTGAGCATACTGAAAGTAATTTGAAAAAGAGTCCTTCTCTAACTTTCAGAAGACGTCACTCATCTGGATCTCAATGGAATCTCTCCAAATTTCAGGAGCATTGAGCCCCATTCCCAACAAAAAAAGTGGTCGCTTACCTATCAAAAGTCGCATATCCTCCCGCCTGAATCCCGGGTTGCGTGCCCGGTTGTACACTTGTATACGACGGTTGTTGGTACGTCATCAGTCCAGTTGCTCCAATCATTCGAGCCGGTGCCGTGTACGGTGCCACCGTCGGAGCACTTGTCGGCGGTGCCACGTGGCCATTCGTCATCGGGGCACTGCCAGTGGAGCCGAGCGGTACATACATTGCTGCAAAAATAAGAGACAATGAGTCGGAAGGAAGGGGTGAAAAGAATGCCAAACTTGACTAACGAAACAAGCGCTTCGAGACCCGAAAGGGGGCGTGGTCTCCGAGTTGGAGTTGTCCCTAACAACAGTATACAACGTTTGATTGATTGATGGACACTAATGGGCGATTTCGAGAAGAAGAAGACGAAGAAAAAGATGGCAATACGTGCACATTAGACGATGAATTGAGCCGTGAGAAAATGCGGCCTTCTTTTTTTTTCAAGATTTTTTTCTCATGGTCTTGTAATATTCATGTGATATCTAGAGGAGAGAGAATGCTCATTGAGGCTTATAGAGGCTTATTGAGAACTAGGCCTGAAAATTTGGGCCTGCAAATGAAAGTAGGTTTCTAAAAAAACAAGAACCGTAAAACCTCTATTAGAAGGGCACCCAATAGTTTGACTTTGAGCTTCACAATCTCAAAAACTAGAAGAGTTATCAAAAAGTTGTCAACTGCAAAGTTGTAGACGAAGGTTAGAACTACAACTTTGCAGTTGACAACTTTTTGATAACTTGTGTAGTTTTTGAGATAGAAAAGCTCAAAGTCAAACGATTGGGTGCCCTTCTAATAGAGGTTTTACGGTAGGCCAATTCCAAAGAAGAATCTTCAAGGTAAAGTAGGTCGAATTTGAGCCCACTTAAACCCCCCCCCCCTCAGACAGATGATGATAACCTACAATTCGAGACCATCGGATTATGTTGTTGATGATGATACGACGGAAAGGACGAAGCCATATCGACGAGAGGCAGTCCACTGGCCAGATCGATCGCTGGCAGTGGTTGCGTGGCAACTCCAGAAGCCTGTGTCCTCGGGACCCTGGCCACGTTCGAATCCGACGAAACGGCGCCTTCCTTGGTCTTGGTGCGGACGGTGATGAAGATCGGAGGGTCGTCGGAGAGATCCGAGAGTCTAAGGACTACGTGATCGGCTGCAATATGGATAAATTGTAGTTGGGATGATGATTTGTGGCTTTCAGAACTATTCAGAATCTCTTCAGGATTTCAGGATTTCAGAAGTTCAGAATTCAGGTCAACACTTTCATTTCGTCTTTTTTCTTATGTCGGAACTCTCAGAATCTGCCAAGTTTCACGAATTCAGAAGCTTTAGGATTCAGATGAGTCGTCCCCTAAAACATACCTGTCGACTGTGGCACTTGAGCAATGTTCTTGCCGTCGGCGTAGATCAAATACGAGAGAACGGCTGCTCGGGACGGTGGTTTTGGTTGATTGCCGACGGGTTGCCAGGAGACGAGCAGAGTGCCCGGTTGGGGTCCGATTTCCACTTGAACGTGCGTTGGTGGATCAGGCAGACCGACTGAAATAAGTGAATGATTAGAAGAATTGAGAAGAGTCAAGCGAAATGAGAAAGTGACTACCGTAAAACCTCTATTAGAAGGGCACCCAATAGTTTGTCTTTGAGCTTCACTATCTCTAAAACTAGAAGAGTTATCAAAAAGTTGTCAACTGCAAAGTTGTAGTTCTAATCTTCGTCTACAACGTTGCAGTTGACAACTTTTTGATAACTCTTCTAGTTTTTGAGATAGTGAATTTCAAAGTCAAACTATTGGGTGCCCTTCTAATAGAGGTTTTACGGTATTTTCTGGAAGCTTCCCCAGGACATTAGAAAATCAATAATTTCAATTTGCTAACAATTTATGTACGTTTCAAAGAGAAACGGAACAAAAAGTGAAGAAGACACAAGCCGAGAGCCCGCCGGTTTACGACTTTGTTTTTACGCCCGTCAACTTTTTTTTCTGTGCCTTGTTCGGTTTCTTGTTACATTAGGGCTCTCGAATTTTAACTTGGGGCAGGGAAAGAAAGGAATTGATGACTTTTGAAAATTGGAGGGAAAAGGGGGGCATCTATTGAAGTTTTCGGATGAGTTGGCAAACTTTTAAATGAAGACATGGTATTATCTTCAGGAGCTTTAGGCTTTTAGGAAGAAAGTATCAGGACGATTTCTAGAACCCGGCCAATATCTTTTTGATATGTTCACTCCTTATCATGTTATCAATGCGTGTGCTCTTTTGTGAGAGCTCTTTGAAACCGACAAGTTATCGTAATCAATTGATAACTTGATAAGGAGTAGATATATCGAAAAGTAGTCAACTAAAAAGTTGTAGAGAAGACAATTTCCAACAAGTTTGTAGTTGATCACTTCTTGGTATCTCTTATCATTGGCGAGTTATCAATGAGTTAGCATTGTGCTCTTTTGTTGTCATAATCAACTGATAACTTGATAAGGAGTGGAGATATCAGAAAGTGATCAACTGATAACTTGTAGAGCAGACAATTTCCAACAAATTTGTAGTTTATAACTTTTTGGTATCTCTTATCATTAACGAGATATTAATCGATTCAGACCCACTAGGTCTACATGCAGGCTGTCTAGGCCTATTTCAACACCTGAACTCTCCAACAAGATCCCACCGAAAAAGTTGCGAAATACACGAACAAAGTCGCAAAAAACGGGAGAGAAAGGGGGTGAGAAGAAAGGCAGTAGCAGGAAAGAAAGGGCAGTCTTCCCCGCGGAGCGAGGGCCGCCTCCGGACACTGAAATATTCATCTCCCGAAGGGCGAGAAGGGGGCGGAGCCAGAGAAGGAAGGGTTTTTTGGGGCGAGAGAAGAGTTGACTGCTAATTTTTTTTTTGGAGAATAGGAGAGGGATGGTTTGTTAGGAAAAGGTCAAGGATGATGGAGGAGAAATTTGGAAGAAAATTTTAAATTTTTGCGAATTTGGGAAAGTGCATAAGAACAAAACAAAAATTAAAATTCTGAAAAAAAATCTAAAAAATGTTGGCTTTCAAGAAAATCAGAAAATTTGAAGATTGAAAAAAAAAATAATTTTTTTGAAAAATCTGATTTTCAATAGAGTTTTTTTTATTTGAAAAAGTTAGAAAACTTATTTTTTTTTTCAAAATTTTCAATTCAGGTCAAAAAAAATCTACCGTAAAACCTCTATTAGAAGGGCACCCAATAGTTTGTCTTTGAGCTTCACTATCTCAAAAACTACAAGAGTTATCAAAAAGTTGTCAACTGCAAAGTTGTAGACGAAGATTAGAACTATAACTTTGCAGTTGACAACTTTTCGATAACTCTCGTAGTTTTTGAGATAGTGAAGCTCAAAGACAAACTATTGGGTGCCCTTCTAATAGAGGTTTTACGGTAGGTCAACTCCCAAAAATGACACCTTTTTCCTGGTTCACGTTGCAAACATTTTCACATAAATCTTCACGTGAATCCTATCCACTTTGAAACACTCTATCGTGTCCACAAGTATACACATCCCTCCTCCCATAAAAGTACAAACTCTTCCTCTCCTTCTGCTCATCACCTCCCCCCCTGGCCATCTGGCTGTGCTCAATGAGCTCGCCGAGCCCTATCCCCCGTCCGTCCGTTCCTAATTGTATATTCACGGATGAGATAGAGAGAGGAGAAGCTTTTCAATACAAAATATACACGGGAGGGAGAATTTGTGGTGTTCCAAAGCTTCAGGGTCTAATGAGGGCTAGGAATTAAAAAAAAAAGTTTTTTTCGACTGATTTTTTAAAATTTCCATTTTTTCTAGAAAACCAACTGCAGACTGTGTAAAATTTCAAAATTTTTTAAATTTTTTAAATTTCAAAAAAAAAATCAAAACTCGTCAAAATGACCAACTTTTTGGAAGCGTCTTGAAGTCAATACATCTCTCGACGGGCCGTTGCTCCAGGACGGCTTTCGGATGTTTCGTTCGTACAGATACCCGGTAGATTGTTGATGGTTGAAGACCTTGCAGTTGAACCTGGAATAATCAATATTGGTCAGAAGAATTATTGTGAAAAAAATGAAAAAAAAAATGAAAAAAATGGGATTCGATTTTTGGCCCAACTTCAAAAAATCAGAAAAAAATCAGTTTCATTCAAAACTCAAAAAGAAAAAATGCAATCAACTGGAAATGTTCTGCTGATGAACTTTTCAGTTGACAGCTTCTTGATATCTCCACTCCTTATCATGTTATCAATGAGTTTGCTCTTTTGAAAGAGCTCTTTGAAACCGACAAGTTATCGTAATCAACTGATAACTTGATAAGGAGGGGATATATCAAAAAGTAGTCAACTGATAACTTGTAGAGCAGACAATTTCCAACAAATTTGTAGTTTATCACTTTTTGGTATCTCTTATCATTAACGAGTTATTGATCGATTTAGGGGCAATAATTAGTTCTGATGTAAAGCTAAAGCAAGCTTTAGCTATTCGCTGATAACAGAAGACTGATAGGAGGAAATTTACTTCAATGTTGTGATAAGTTGAAAAAATGGAAAAGGATGCTACAGTAATCCAAAAAAAGACAATTCCTGTACAAATCCATAAAAAAGAAGCCTTCCATTCAGGAGAAGCTAGAACAAAACCGAACGGCTTATACACATATGTCCCTTGTGTGTCTCCGTCTCGACGGGTTTCCCATTTTGAGCCAGAGAAAAGAGCAGCTCATTAGCAAAATGAGACGTTTTCGCGGGGCGTGATGTGCATTTCAACGAGGGGGAAAACCGGAGAGAGAGAGAGAGAAGAGGCAGAAGGGAGAGGATTCATTCATTTTCATTCCATAACAAAAATAGAAAAAAAATACAAGGATTATCTCTGATATACATACATATGTCTTCTCACATTTCTTCCCTTAGGGGGATTTTTCGTGGATTACGGAAAGAATAAATTGGGCGAATATGAGAAGGGTGTTTAGGAAGGGGGTTACTAATTGGGAATCATTTTTGGGATTTTTAAAAAATTTCCAGGCGAGACCCAAATTCGAAAAATAAGATGACTCGTTACGAAATATTTGAAAATTTAGAAAGATAACAGAAAATTTAAAAAAAAATTTTTTTTGATGTTTTAATTTTTTTTTGGAATCAGAAAAAATTTAAAAAATTCCCATTATTTTTAGAATTTTCAAAATTTTTCAATTTCCATTCAAGACCCAAATTATGTAATGTACAACCAAATGCGAAAAATAAAAAAACCCGTCAGAAAAAATTAAAAATTTTCTGAAAATTGTTTATTTAATTTTTTTGAATTTTTGTTGGAATCAGAAAAAAATTAAGAAATTACCTATAATTTTTTGAATTTTCAAAATTTTTTTATTTCCACTCAAGACCCAAATTATGTTAAATCCGAAAATAAGATAAGACAAGTTGTCTGAGAAAATTGAACTTTTCCCCACCAGACCGGGAACAGTTTTGCATGATGTTTCCAAAACTTTTCAA